>CAUYQV010031086.1:0-13722 GCA_963574575.1 Galagoides demidoff | reverse complement strand
GATCTCGGAGTGGGTGGGTGGGGACTCCTCAGAGTTCAATGTTGCAGGTGGGGAATATATACAGATTTGTACAGTTTTCCAGTTTTGTGCCTGGCCAGAGTGTGCAGTGGCACACTAGCAGGGGTAGGAGGTCCAGTTTTTAGGGGGTTTCTCCCGTGGGATAGAGTGGGAGGAAGTTTGAACTCTGCTCGCTTGTTTGCATGGGGTAAACTGCAAGCCCTTGTTGTGGGGGAGGGGACTCCCGTCCGCTTGGTGGTGGATTCTGTACCTTTTGGTTGTCTTTTTTGGGGTCGTAGCTCGCCTCAGGAAGGTTGAAGTGTGCTCCTCAATCTTCTCTCTTGGCTCTACTCCAAACCATCAGCTAATTAGCTAAACTTCTGTCTTTTCAGCCTCCTTCTGGACAGGAGCTTCTGTAAAAAGCTGGCTGCAGTCCGCCATCTTGGCTCTGCCCCCCCCATATAAGCACATTTGAAAGAATCTTTTCATTACTTGTGAACACATGATGACATGATAAAACCAGTATCCATAATTTCATAAGCATGAGTTGGTAGAATTTGAAAAGACGCTCAGAGGCTTTCTTGTATTCTCTCCATTAGTCTTCACCCTTGTAACTAACTGTGATCCTGTCCTCCCCACTCCAATCTAGATAAATGCTCTTACATTGTTGTTGTAAACAGCATTGTCAGTAACCAAATTTCTCATACTCAGTATGCAAAATACATATGAAAAATGAAAAAAGCTAAATTATAGCTTTCACCTCATCAATCTTCTCTGTCCCTTTTGTAAATGTAACTTTTACAAAACAATTTAAAAACATTTTATAAAAAGACCAAAAATTTCTTAAGCTTGCAAAATTGTTTTCTTTCATTTTGTAATGAGTTTTTCCATAGGCTTTCTTGCTTTATATTTTTTTAAAACAATAATATGATTCTTTCTGCATAAAAAATGCTTCTTAACCATCCATAAGATATTTTCTTTTAGATGAGCTTTCCACTTGGAGGCACAGATTTGCACTGATCATCCTTTTTCCTTTTACCCATCATTCCAGTTTGCTGAAATTAGGACTACTTTACATTGTTACGGAAACATAGAGCACAAAAGTGACTGCTGGCCATATTATTACTGTGTCCTCAGGTTCTGATCTGAATTGTAATAGAACCACTTGATATGACTTCATTTTTTTTCAAGTGTCGTTGAATTCTGGCTTATAATTGAACAACAAACTTCTTATTTTAACTCCCCAAATAAAAAATTACTAAAACAATATATTTCAGTAAATTCACATAGACTATTTTATTCAACAATTGTTGGTATTGAAACAGAGGTGAAAGGTCCAAAAAAATGCAAAATGTTTTAAGATTTGTCTCTTTAAAACTTCCAAACTTTGGGGGAATCGAAACCTCCATTCCTGCCCAAAGCCCAGAATCAAAGAGGCAGGATAAATGTCTTTCTCATTTGGTTTCTATCATCTTAAACCATAGGAGATGACTCAACAGCATTATCCAGACATAAGTCATATGATCATCTTCCTTGCTGATAAGGTAAAAGAAACCATGAAGTATAGTTGAATGATAGCCTGAGGCCATTACATATGACACTGTTCATATAGACCGAAACCTAACTACCAAAATGTCCCCCTTTAAAAAGTCCTGTATTTTTCCTTAAAGGCAGGATGATGGTCTTTTGAAACACAAGTCTGTCATCTTTCTCATTTGTCAGCAATTAATAACCTTCTTTTTCCTTTTTTCTCAAACCACTTGTCCTTGTTCTTTGTACTCTTTAATTCAGCCTCAGTGACAAGTACTTTGTATTGAAGTTTCGGTAACAGTATTATCTTCAACTACTTTTCTCTCAGTGAATCATCATATAATATTTGTATAAAAGATATCAAATTAGCCTGCAATTATTTCAATAATAATGCTTTAAAAAGTAGCACAATTACATTATATGAGGCCAACAATTAAATATGAAAACTCATCTTAGAAAGACTGCTACATACTCTTATCACTGTCTTATCTTTGATTAACCACACAAAAGCATACACTGGGGAATACAATCCCGATTCAATAAATTGTGCTGGGAAAACTGGATAACCACATGTAAAATAGTGAAACTGGACCCACACCTTTAGGCACTTAACAGAAATTGACTCACTATGGATAAAGGATTCAAATCTAAGATACGAAATGATAAAAACTCTTAGAACAAAGTATGAGAAAATTCTTGATTATATCAGCCTGAGAAAATATTTTATGAAGAAGACTTCAGTAGCAATTACAACAACAAAAATAAGTAAACAGGACTTAATTAGGCTATATTTTTCTGCACAACTAAAGGCACAACAATTAAAACAAATAGACATCCTGCAGAGTGGGAAAGGACATGTTATGAGTCTGAAAAAGAGGTTATAACTAGAATCTACAGAGAACTCAAATTAATCAACACAAAAAGAACAAACTACCTCATCTACCACTGGGTAAGGGACATTAACATAATCTTCTCTGAAGAAGACAGATGAATGGACAATAAACATATGAAAAAGTACACATCATTCTTAATCATCAGAGTAATGAAAATCAAAAATCAAAACCACCCTGAGATATCACCTAACTCTAGTGACAATGGTCCACATTAGAAAGTCTCAAAGTTGCAGATACCTGCATGGAAGTGGAAAGAAGGGAACACTTTTATACTACACGAGGAACTGCAAACTAATACAATATTTTGGAAGAAAACATAGAGAACCTTCAGAAAACTAAAATTAGAATTCTCATATCTTGCAATCCCATTACTGGGTATCTAACCAGAAGAAAAAAAAATAATTTTATCATAAGGACATTTTAACTAGACTTTTTATTGAAGCTAAATTTATAATATATGTATATTTATATGTATACCATGGAATGCTATTCAGTAATTAAGAGATGGAGACTTTACATCTTTTGTATTAACCTGCATTGAGTTGAAAAACATTCTTCTTCGTAAAGCATCTCAAGATGGAGAAGTAAGCATCCAATGCACCCAATTAATGTGGAAATGAGGAAAAAACCTAAATATCCACCAACCTAGGAAAGGATTAATAAACTGTGGTATATATATGCCATGGAATGCTATTCAGACATTAAAAGAGATGGAGACTTTACATCTTTTGTATTAACCTAGATTGAGATGAAAAAAATTCTTCCTAGTAAAGCATCACAAGAATGGAGAAGAATCCAGTGCACTCAATTCTAGTCTGAAAGCAGTAGATGACATGGTGATCTTGCATTCTGGAATCTTGCTCAGGGGTCTTTGTAATCTTAGTGCCTTTGTATCATAAAAATTATTCCATTTCTGGGAAATAAGTCAAGATTCAAAGAAGGAGATTATTAAATGTAGGGGTCATTAACATTTTCTCATAGAGCTAGTTACAACAAAGTCAATTACTTTCATTAATGCTAAATTGGTATACTAAATATTTGTCTAATATTTGTTTATCTAAATAGTAATTTACTATAAATGTATTTATTTGCAGGATAAAAATGATTTAGCTCTGCAATAAATACTTTATTTTTCATCTGGAAACTATCATATATGTACTATGTTTGTTAAATATTTTTGACTGCAACCACACTGGAGTGTATTCTGAAGCTAATTGGTGCCCTACTTTGCACATACTTGTTGGTGTTTTCCCCGTTCTCTAAATTGTGTCTTCAACTTAAAAATGGCTCCTAAGTCATGGTATATACATCTACTGCTGATTTATATTACAGATGTGGTATTAGATTTTCTATTTATTGAAGAACAATTTTTCTTATCATATCTTTAGAAATCATTCCAACTACAAAGAAGCACATTTTTTCCCTCTTGACAATACTAAAGAGTTGACACACTTGAAAAAATAATACTTCATTTTATATGGAATCAGAAAAAACCTCGAATAGCCAAGACATTACTCAGGAATAAAAACAAAGAAGGAGGAATCATGCTACCAGACCTCAGATTATACTATAAATCCATAGTGATCAAAAGCATGGTACTGGCACAAAAATAGAGAGGTAGATGTATGGAATAGAAAAGAGATCCAACAGATGAATCCAGCTACTTACCAGTACCTGATCTTTGACAAGTCAATTAAAAACATTGAGTGGGGAAAAGATTCCCTATTTAACAAATGGTGCTGGGCAAACTGGCTAGCAACCTGTAGAAGACTGAAACTGAACTCATACCTTTCACCATTAACTAAGTTAGACTCTCACCGGATTAAAGATTTAAACTTAAGACATGAAACTATAAAAATACTAGAAGAAAGTGTAGGGCAAACACTTGAGGAAATCAGCTTGGGCAAATATTTTATGAGGAGGACACACTGGACAATTGAAGCAACATCAAAATACACTATTGGGACCTGATCAAACTAAAGAGTTTCTGCAGAGCCAAGAACACAGTAAGTAAGGCAAGCAGACAGCCCCTCAGAATGGGAGAAGATTTTCGCAGGTTATGTCTCTGACAAAGGTTTAATAACCAGAATCCATAGAGAACTTAAACGTATTAGCAAGAAGAAAACAAGTGATCCCATCTCAGGGTGGGAAAGGGATTTGAAGAGAAATTTCTCTAAAGAAGATCAGCTCACAGCCTACAGATATATGAAAAAATACTCACCATCCTTAATCATCAGAGAAATGCAAATCATAACTACTTTGAGATATCATCTAACTCCAGTGAGATTAGCTTATATCATAAAATCCCAAAGCCAGAGATGCTGGCATGGATGTGGAGAAAAGGGAACACTCCTACACTGCTGGTGGGAATGTAAACTAATACATTCCTTTTGGAAAGACATCTGGAGAATGCTTAGAGAACTAAAAATAGACCTGCCATTTGACCCTGCAATTCCTTTATTAGGTATATTCCCAGATGACAAAAAATCGCATTACAACAAAGATATTTGTATAAGAATGTTTATTGCAGCCCAATTCATAATTGCCAGGTCATGGAAGAAGCCCAAGTGCCCATCGATCCATGAATGGATCAACAAACTATGGTATATGTACACCATGGAATACTATGCAGCCATTAAGAAAGATGGAGACTTTACGTCTTTCCTGTTCACATGGATGGAGCTAGATAGTGTTCATCTTAGCAAAGTGTCACAGGAATGGAAGAAAAAGTATCCACTGTACACAGCCCATTATGAAATTAATTTATAGCTTTCATATGAAATCTATAACCTAATAACAGTCTAAGTATACAGGGAAGGGGGTGGGGTAAGGGAGGGGGAATGGGTGGAGGGAGAGTGATTGGAGGGATCACTTGTATGGTTTATCTTACAGGGATACAAGTGAATCTTTCTAACAGTAGAATATGATTGTCTTAATATAATAACTAAGAAAATGACACGAAGGCTATGTTAACCAGTTTGATGAAAATATTTCAAATTGTATATGAAAACACCACACTGTACCTGGAATTGCATTAATGTGCATAGTTATCATTTAATAAAAAAAAGAAAGAAAGAAAAGGAAAAAAAAGAAAAAGAAGAAAAAAGTTGAAGGCCCCACACCTTTTGATATAGAAACTTACTGAAAAGCTAAACTATCAACATAACATAGTACTAGCATAAGATAAACATATAAACCAATGGAAGAAATAAAGAGTCCCAAAATAAACCTTTCCACATACTATCAAGTCCATCAAGTTGTTTTTCCTTTTTTTCAGACAGAGTTTTGTTCTGTCATCCAGGCTAACTACTCAGGCTAGCTCACATTAACCTCAAACTCTGGGGCTCAAGCAATCCTCCCAACTCAATCATCTGGGTAGCTAGAACTATAGAAATGTGCAACACACTTGGGTATTTATTTTTATTTTCAGTAGGGAAGGGGGTCTCACTTTGCTCAGGCTGGCCTTGAACTCCTGACCTTATGCAATACTCCTGCCTCTACCTCCCAAAGTGGTAGGATTACAAGTGTGAGTTGTTGTGCATGGCCTATAATCAACTAATTTTTATTAAAATAATGTTACCAAAACCATTAAATCGAGGAAAGGACAGTCTTTTCAATAAATATGACTATGAAAACTGGATATTCACATTAAAATTAATGAAGCAGGACCTTTATCTCAAATCACACACACACAAAATGCTCCTCAAAGTGAGTCAAAGACCTAAACTTAAAAACTTAAACTATAAAATTGTTAGAAGAAAATATTGTAGAAATTTTTTATAATACTGTATTTAGTTAGCAGTCATGTCTTTGATAATCTTGTGGCCAGAAAAATGTGCAACAATAAGAAATAGATAAATTAAACTAAATTAGTTACTTTTGTAAATCAAAGAACACTGTCAACAGACTGAAAAGTCAATGTGTAAAAGGAGAAAAAATATTTTTAAATCATATCTGATAAAAATTAATGTATATGACATATAAATAAGTCCTACAAAACAAACAAAAAATTTCAAAAATGGGCAAAGGGCTTGAATAATTATTTGTCTAAAGAAGAGATGCAAATGGCCATTAAGGGCCTGGAGCAGTGGTTCATGCTTATAATCCTAGTGCTCTGGGAGGCTGGGTGGGTGGATTGCTTAAGCTCAGGAGTTCCAGACAAGCCTAAGCAAGAGTGAGACCCTGTCTATCAAATATAGCTGGGTTGTGGTGGACCCTATAGTCCCAGCTTTTTGGGAGGCTGAGGCAAGATCACTTGAGCCCAAAAGTTTGAAGTTGCTGTGAGCTGTGACAGGACGGCATTCTACCAAGGGCCTCAGAGTGAAATTGTCTCAGAAAAAAAAAAGAAAGAAAGAAAGAAAAGGCCTTTAAGTACGAGAAAAGATACTCAACTTCACTTATTAGGGAAATTCAAACCAAAAACTCCAATGAGTCATATTTCATTAGATATGGAACTAAGGAAGTGTGCCACAAACCTGGATATTTTCTTTTTCTATTTAGTAGAGAAGGGGTCTCACTTTTCTCAGGCTGGTCTTGTACTCCTGACATTAAGCAATCCTCATTAAGGTGACCATTTGGGGGAAAGGGGTGTAAAATAACAAAGTAGAGGAGGATATGGAGAAATTGGAATCTTTATGCATTGCTGGAGAGAATAGAAAATGCTATAATCACTGTGGAAAAGTTTCGTGATTTCTCACAAGGTTAAACAGAACTACCCTATGATTCAACAATTATTCTTGTAGGTATCTGGCCACAAATGGAAGGTTTTCAGTTTTCTTCCCACTCATTACATTAGCTGTGGGTTTGTTGTATATGACTTTTATCTTGTTGAGGTATATTTCTCCTATTACTAACTTTGTTGAAGAACTTTTGTCATGAAATAATGTTGAATTTTTTTTTTTCAGATTACTATAAGGGTACAGATGATTAGGCTATATTGTTTGTGTTTATTAGTAAATTTCAAGTTCCAGTTGAGCCTTTCACCCGGGAGATGTGCCATACACCCTTACATTGTGCCCATTAGATGAGAGTTTACCAATTCTCCTCCATACTCTCTCCCTTCCTCCTCCCTCTCCCCCCACCACCTCCACTTGAATATAATTGTGTTTTTTTTTTATCTATTGGTTTCATATTTGTAGTGAGTATGTTGAATACTTGCTTTTCCATTCTTTATATAGTTTGTTAAGAAGAATGTGCTTCAACTCCATCCAGGTTAATAAAAGAAATGTGAAGTCTCCATCTTTTTATGAGTGAATAATATTCCATGGTATACATATACCACAATTTATTAATCCATTCATGTGTTGATGGGCACTCAGGTTGATTTCACATCTTGGCCATTATGATTTGAGCTGCAATAAACATTCTAGTGCAAATGTCCTTATGGTAAAATGATTTTTTTTCTTGCAGGTAGATACCTAGTAATGGGATTGCGGGGTGAAACGGAAGGTCTAATTTTAGCTCTGTGGGGATTCTCAAACAAAATGTTGAATTTTACTGAAAAATTTTTTAGCATCTATTAAAATGATTTGATGGCTGTGTCCTTCATTATGTTTATATTATGTAACTAATTTATTAATTTACACATGTTAAATCATCTATACATCTTTGGAATGTATCCCACTTGATCATAAATAAATTTTTGTATTTGTATTTGTAATGTATCTTTGTGATGTTGCATTTGGTTTGCTAGTAAATTGTTGAGGATTTTTGCATCTGTGTTCATCAGAGATTTTGGCTTGTAGTTTTGTTTCTTACTGCATTTTTTTCTGAGTTGGCTTTCAGGGTGATATTGGCCTCATAGAATGAATTTGGAAGTACAAGGGATGCCCAGAAACTATCAGCCCATGTAATACAAAAAAATAGAGACATACATGGCTGGCATGGCTTGGATACTTTCCAGATAGCCCTTGTATTTTGTCCTCTTCATGTTTTTGGAACAGTTTGAGTAGGATTGTTATTCATCCTTCTTTAAATGTTTGGTAGAATTTATCCATAAAGCCAGTAGGTTCTGGGCTTTACTTTGACTTTTTATTACTGCTTCTATCTCATTCATTGTTATTGGCACATTTGGGTTTTGGATTTCTTCACGGGTCAATTTTAGTAAGTTGTAAGTTCAGGAATTTATCTATTTCTTCTAGGTTCTTAAATGTTTTGGCTTATAGTTGCTCTTAATACTCTTTAACAATCTTTTGCATTTTTTGTGGCATTAGTTATAATGTCTCCTTTTCCATCTCTGATTTTATTTACTTGAGCCTTCTTTCTTTTTTTCTTAGTTTGGCTAAAGTTTTGTCGATTTTTTGATATTTTCAAAAACCTAACTTTTATTTTGTTGATCTTTTGTATTTTTCTAGTCTCACTTTTATTTATTTCTACTCTGATCTTTATCATTTCTTTTCTTCTACTAATTTTGAGTTTATTTATTCTTGCTTTTCTATTTCAAGTATGTCATTGGGTTGTTTATTTGAAGTTTTCCCACTTTTTTGATGCAGATGTTTATTGCTACAAAATTACCTTAGGGCTGCTTTCACTATATCTAATATATTCTGCTATATTGTGTTTTTATTTTTATTTGTGTCAAGAAATTTTAAATTTTTCTTGTTTCTTTACTAGCCCAAAGGTAGTTCAAGAGTCTATTGTTTAATTTCCTGTTTGTTAGTTTCAAAGCTCCTTTTATTATTGATAGCCACTTTTATTCCATTATAATCCCAACACATACTTGATATAATTTCTTTTTTTTAAATTTCTTTAGACTTGTTTTGTGACCTAACCTATGGTTTATTTTTTAGCATATTCCATGTGCTGAGGAGAAGAATGCAGCTGTTGAATGTTCATTCTGTAGCTGTTGAATGAAATGTCTGTTACATTGACTTGGTCTGTAGTGCAGATTAAGTCCTAAACTGTGGTCCTCTCTTCTCTCTAATGTCTTCTTAGCTTATATCCTAAGTAATATGTAGTTGAAAAAACACACTGAATCACTGGCCAGTACGGTAGGCCTCCTTTATCTGTGGTTTTTCTTTCTGCATTTTAGTTATTTAGGGTCAGCCTAGATCCAATGTGTTAAATAAAATTTACAGAAATAAGCTATTCATAAGTTTTAAATTGCCCACCAATCTGAGTAGTGTGATGAAATGTCAAGGTGTAAGTTATCGCATTTTCTAGTGTATTCATGCTATACACACTATCCACCTTTTAGTCACTTAGTAGCCATCTTGGTTATCATACTGACTGCTGCAGTATCAAAATACTTGTGTTGAAGTAAACCTTACATTACTTAATAATAGCCCCCAAATATGAGGACATTTACACTGGCAATTTAGATATGGCAAAGACAAGGCATAAAGTGTTCCCTTTAAGTGAAAGTTCTCAACTCAATATGGGAAGAAAAAAATTGTATGCTGAGGTTTGCTAAGATCTAAGCTAAAAACAAATCTTCTGTCTGTGAAATTCCGAGAAAGGAACAATAAATTTGTGCTAGATTGGCTGTTATTCCTCAAACTGTAATTTATGGTCATAGTGCTTAGGAAAGATTTAAAAGGCATTACATTTGTGTGTAGAAGGCATAAACAGAAACATGATCCAACCACTAGCAACAGGATTTGGTACTACCTGCAGTTTTAGGCATCAACTGGAGTCTTAAAACATATAACCCCCAGATAAAGGGGAACTACTAGATTCAAGCATAAAAATAATTTTATATAGTAGAAAGGCTACTACAGAGAAAAGCCCAGCATTTCAAATGTGTTGTGGCCCAGACTCTGGTAAGAACATGGTTCTGTTAAATTATTTGAGGGTAAAGTTGGCATTTGGGCTGAAATAGTTTGGCTCAGTCTCTAGGAATTGCCCCTGTCTGGGAGTTTCACTTGGGGGTCCTGCACCCAGTCCCATCCTGCCCAACCTGTAGATACCAAAGCAGGTTCTCAGAGACCCACACACTCTGCAACTCTGAGGGAGCTTTGGGAGGGTGTGGGGGGGATGGGCCACAGGTGTAGGTCATGGCTCATTTGATCAGTCAATGGTGAAGGAAGTTATCAACTTCAGATCTTCGGGCCTCTGGATATGATTTCAGCCCAGCAGTTTTAGTTTTCAAATAAATCTCTTGGATATTGCCTAAAGAAATTCCAAATAGTTTATCTTCAAATAACAATTTAGGGATAACCTAACACTCCATCTTAAAAAGTATAATAAATACATAAATAAACAGAAAATATACATGAGAGAAATCAGTGGAAGAACCCTGGTAACATGAAAATCAGATCAACTCCACCAAGAGATTACCAGGGAGATACAGCTGAAAATACCATCCATAGGGAAATCGTTGAGATGACAGAAATAGAATTCAGAACATGGATGACAAATAAGATGAATGGAATCAAGGAGAAGGAAAAAGAAATCCAAAAGAAAGTCCAAAAACTAGCTCAAAAAATCAATGAAATTAAAGACAAAGTCACCAAGAATTTGGACATAATTAGTAAAGATATTGAAAAGCTCAAGGAACTGAAAGAGGTAATAATGTCAAAACATAGTAGAGAGTCTCAGCAATAAAGTAGAATATGAAGAAGAAAAAAATCTTAGAAATTGAAGAAAAGACTTTGGAACTAACCCAAGCATACAAATAGGCAGAAAAGAAGAGGCAGAACTATCACAGAGAGATATGTTACTACATGAATCCCAAAAGTTTATGAATCAGAAGAATTCCTGAAGAAAAAGAGAACTTTTTTTGTTTTAGTAGAGACAGAGTCTCCCTTTATCACCCTCAATAGAGTACTGTAGCATCACAGTTCACAGTAACCTCCAACTCCTGGGCTTAGGCAATTCTCTTGCCTCAGCCTCCCGAATAGTTGGGACTATAGGCGCCCGCCACAACACCTGGATATTTTTTTGTTGCAGTTTAGCCAGGGCCGGGTTTGAACCTGCCACTCTTGGTATATGGGGCTGGCACCCTACCCACTAGGCCACAGGCACTGCCCAGAAAAAGAAAATTTTAAAAGCATAAAACACCACTTCAGGACAAAATAGAGAAAAATTTCCCAAGGATTGTGAGAAACTCAGAAAGTCAGAACCTCAGCATGACTCAATTCAAACAAAGCATCTCCTAGACACATTGTAATTAACTAGGCCAAAGCCATAATGAAAGAGAAAATTCTGCAAGTATGCAGTCATAAGCACCTTCTTACCTATAAAGGGAAAAATATCAGGTTAGCAACAAATTTTTCAGCTGAAACTTTTCCAGCCAGAGAGGGTGGTCGCCTTTAACCTTCTTAAACAAAACCATTTTCAGCCAGGATTCTTTACCCCGATCAACTAAGTTTCATATTTGACAGAGAAATCAAATGTTTACTGACATGCAAACTTTGAGGAATTTTGCCGCAAGAACACCAGATCTGCAGGAAGTACTTGAACTGTTCTTCACACTGACCATCATAATGGACCACCACCAAAGTAATGACACCCAGAAACTGAAGGACAAAGCCTGGCTTCCACAATGGCACAAGTGATAAAACTAAGCAACACACCTCCACAAAATAAGATGAACAGAACTCCACCATCCATATCAATTCTCTAAGTAAATGTGAATGGCTTGAACTTCCCACTGATGAGGTACAAACTGGTTGACTGGATAAAAAAGCACAAGCCAACTATATCCTGTCTCCAGGAAATGCATCTAACCTTTAAGGAAAAAACAAGATTCATGGCAAAGGGTAGGGAAAACAATTTTCAGGCAAATGAAAGTCAGAGGAAAGTAGGTGTTGCAATCTTATTTGCAGATATGATTGGGTTTAATCTGACAAAAATAAAGAAAGACAAAATGGACACCATATACTTGTCAAGGGAAGCGTACATCAAGAAGACATTTCAATACTAAAAATCTATGCACCCAACTTAAATGCTCCAAGATATTTAAAATAAACCCTAACTAAAATGAACAATATGATCTCCAGCAACATCATAATAATTGGGGACTTCAACTCCCCATCTGACAGACTGCACAGATCCTCCAAGAAGAAAACAAACAGGCTCAGCGCCTGTAGCTCAAGTGGCTAAGGCGCCAGCCATGTACACCCAAGGTGGTGGGTTTGAATCCAGCCGGGGCCCACAAAACAACAATGACAGCTGCAACCAAAAAATAGATGGGCGTTGTGGTGGGCACCTGTAGTCCCAGCTACTTGGGAGGCTAAGGCAAGAGACTTGCTTGAGCCCAGGAGTTGGAGGTTGCTGTGTGCTGTATGTCACAGCACTTTACCCAGGGAGACAGCTTGAGGCTCTGTCTCAAAAAAAAAAAAAGAAGAAGAAGAAAATAAACAAAGATGTAATGGACTTAAACACAACTTTAGAATAAATGGGCTTAACAGACATATACAGAATATTCCATCCCAATGAAATTGAGCATATGTTCTACTTGTCGACCCATTAATCATCCTCCAAAATTGATCAAAACTTAGGGCACCAATAAAATCTCAACAAATTTAAAAAAATAGGAATCATACCTTGTATCTTTTTTACCACCACAGAATAAGTGTAGAACTCAACTCTAGCAAAAATATTCATCCCCACATAAATTCATGGAAACTAAACAACCCTATGCTGAACAACAGCTCAATCAAGGAAGATATAAGGAAGGAAATTATTAGATTCCTTAAACAAAATGATAATGAAACTATGAAAGCATTGTAGATACTTCAATGGCAATAGTAATAAGAGGAAAATTTATTGCATTTCATGCCCACATTCAAGAAAAAAGAGTGCAGATCAACAACCTAATGAACCATCTAAAGGAGCCAGAAAAGGGACAAATATCTAATCTCAAACCTAGCAGAAGAAAAGAAATGACCAAGATTAAATCAGAATTAAATGAAATTGAGAACATAAGAACAATTCACAAGATTGGTGAAACCAAAAGTTGGTTCTTTGACAATATTAACAAAATTTATATATCCTTGGCCTATTAACTAGAAGCAGAAAGGAAATATTGCTAATAACTTTAACCAGAAACAAAAAAGGAAATATAAGATACCACTGAGATACAAAAGATCATTACTGATTAATGCAAAAAACAATGCCCAGAAATTTGAAAATATGGAGAAAATGGACTAATACTTGAAATCACACCACCTTCCTAAACTCAACCAAAAACAGTTAGAAATTTTAAACAAACCAATGGTAAGTATCCAAATTACATCAATAATACAAAATCTTCCCAAAAAAGGAAACCTGGACCAGACGGTTTCGCATAAGAATTCAACCAAATCTTTAAAGAGGAGCTTGTAGCTATATTGAACAACCATTCTAAAACATAGAGAAG
>CAUYQV010031085.1:0-34930 GCA_963574575.1 Galagoides demidoff | reverse complement strand
AGGTACCAGTTCCTCCTGGTGTTTTGACTCCTTGAAGACCCACAGAGGGGGTCCTTTCTCTACTCAGTTGAGGCCTCCACACAGGGAGGCCAAGCTACCTCCCTGTCATACTCAGTGGTTCCCGTTGCTCAGGCTGGTGGCAGGGACCCATGTGGGTGTCCAGAGGATTGACAGCAACTACCAGGTGCATGTTCTCTCCAAGGGTGATCTTGATTCCCTATCAGGGAACCAAAAATGTTGCAGGAAGATGAGGCCCAATGGAGAGAAAGAGTACCTAAACACCATGTTTATAAGAAGAAGGGCTTTATTCATTGGCTGAGAGCTTACAGCATAGAAGATTTCCAAATGGCTGTGCTCCCCAACTGGCTTGGTCTTTCTCCTTTTATTGACAGTCAAAAAGTTCCACCCTACAGGTACTCTTCCCATTGGCCAGTTTGAATCAAGTGGGAGATGTTAGTCCAGACCCTACAGAGCTACAGGATTTCTCAGAACTTGGAAATTTCCAGGTCCCAGGAAGTTAAGAGCTGAGTCACCATGGAGAGAACCCTGCAGGTGCATCCTTGTGGTCTCCCTGAGAAGACTTATTCTCCCAGCCCTCACTCTTCTCATGTATCCTCTCTCATTAGCAGCCTGAACTAAGACAAGTGGACTTTGGAAAGCAGAAATGATTAACATGCAGTTTTGGGTTTGTTCCATTACCTCCACAACATCCTAAAGTTTAGTACCATATGTACCCCAAATGTTTCATATAGACTCATATACAGAAAGAGTTTGTTAGTGACAACATGAGGGAAAATGGTATGACAGCAGTAAAGTGATCTTTGAACCATGTACAGAAGGACAGAAAGGTAATTAAAATGATGTATGTTAAAACCTGGGTTCTGAACATGTTCAAATAGGACTTGAAATATTGCTTGTGAATATATCCAAATTAATTGAAAACATTATAAAATACAAATAATAAAGAATAACAAAAACCACATTCTGTATGATAGCTATCATTATTTTTTTATATGAACTGTTTCTTGATAATTTTTTAAATTATCAGTAAAATATCACCAAAACACAAACAGCTGTGATTTCTAGGTGGCAAGATTTGAGGAAGAGTTGAACTTGTTATTTATATTCTTCCACATTAAAAAAATCTAAAATGTGTATATATATTTCACCTCATATTTTAATAATAAGATAAGAATAAATTACTCTTTAGTGTAGTTACATAACATCTGAATTTTCTGCTTCAGGATAACTTCTTTTTGTTATACCACACTGAAAAGTAATGTTGGCTATAAATAGTCCTTAGGTATGTAGAACCTTCCCCAGGAACCAGGAACTTCCCTGGTTCCTTGAGGGTGGACAGTAAGGAACACTTTATCTCTGCTTATTTTCTCAGTGGTCAAGTTCATTTATTGATGAATAAAAGAGTGGATAATTACAAATGCTGAGGCTTTCTTTAATCCAAAGCCTGCACTTGTTTCCCAAAGCCCACAGTGTATAACATCCATATGTTCTAAACAACTTGAGCTTTCTTGCTTTATTTCTACATCACATTAAAACTAAGTTTTAGTCATGTGATGGTGCTTACTTCAGTTTCTGGCACATTTGTATTTTAATTTTTTAACATCCCTCAAAAACATCCTATAAGATAGTAATACTAGCATATCTCAAAAGAGTATGATAGAATGCTCTCAAAATGCAAGTTCAAACATACAAAATCCCATCTCAATACAGAGACCATAAATACAGTCCAAAAAAAGAAAACTTCCTTTTCCCAGGTGAAGAAAACTAATATATATGCAAATGGTCCCTAATTTAAGATCTTTTACTGTATGCTTTTTATACTTTATGATGGTGTAAAAGCCATGTGCATTCTGTAGAGGCTATCCTTACAATTTTGAATTTTGGTCTTTTCCCAGGCTAATGATATGTGGTAAGATATGCTCTAGTGAGGCTGGGTAGCAGCAGCAAGCCCAGCTCCCAGTCACTCACAGGATCATGAGGTTAAATGGCAGATATTCCATAGTGTTGTGAGAATGTTTTTGGATATCACCCTTCGTGTTTTTGAATCCCATCATGCCTACAATATGGCCTTATTTTCAATTTAGAATATCTCCAACTTTTGGTGTTTTGGCGGGGGGTGGGTAGAGGGGTGGGGGGTGGGACACAACCCTATCATAAGTCCTGGAACATCTGTATATCTTCTGGTCCTAGTCAGGAAGATTTATGTAGAGGAGACAATTACAGCTTAAGCATATACCAAAAGACACAGGGAAATTAAAACCTAGGAAACACAATGCAGGAATAGATATGTGGTTCTTCAACCTTTCACTGTCAGCAAAACTGATACTGTTTTTCTTCCTCATGTGTTGAAGTTCCTGGGCAGCAAATCCTGCCAGGCAGCTTCCCAAGACATGTTTTTAATTCATGGCATATGAAGTTGCCCACAGCTGACATTTGCCTAAATCTCTAATTTGCCCATAAAGCCATCTGAAACCTGACTGCTGTCTAGGAATAATAAACTCTTTCACTGAACACGTGTTTTTTTGTTTTTTGTTTTTTACTTCTTCTAACTTCATTTTGTAAAATGAGAAACAATATGATTTAGATGCTTATTATGGAAACAGCAGACATGTCTATTATGAGAGTAGATGGGACAGAAGAATTAGTGAAGATGCCCATACATGGTCACTTTTCTTTTATGTTTTTTTCCTCCTCAAAATTCCTTTTTCTCTCCCAGAATATTATCCAGTGCCCTACCTAACTAGATCACCCAACTTTATGTCCTATTCTTCCCAAGAAAATATCCCATTATAAAAATTAGACCTCCTTCTACAAATGCCTTTGTTTTTTTAAATTTGAGTTTTGAGTATTTATTTAGGAGACAGTATTTTAAAATTCAGTATTAAACTGCTAACTTATAGATAATTAAATTGTGATCTGTTTTAGGAACACCATTTCAAAATGGAAAAACTTTACATTATATACAAAAATCTATTAAAATGTTAGGCATTTTGCACAGTAATATAAATTCTAGAGATCTGTTGCAAGGAATAAATATTAATATATTTTTAAAACTCATGCAATTGCATACAAATATATATTTCAGTAGTGTTTATAATATTTAAATTAAAAACATGATTATACAGGAATAGCTAAATAGATTATAGTACAACAGCTCTATATGAAATTATGTAAAATTAGTTACATATGCAGCAATTAACAATTATTTTTATTAATAGTTCATGAATTCATATTTCATCTTCAGGATGCTAAAATTTATTGATTATTAAGGAAATTATAAATACAAACTTTAATATACATAAATATATGAAATATAGAAAGATATAATTTTCTAAAGAGTAATAATAAATGCTGTGAAAGTATAGATTATGTTTTATAAGAAAACAAACTTATTTTGTAGGTATATCTGTGAGGAAAATGTGTGTTTTCATTATACACTAGGTTATACTATGTCCTGGGATAGTATTTTACTTTGCAAAAAAGTAGCATATTTTATTCCAGAAAGTAAATTCAATGTGGAAAACAAAACACACACACATATGTTTCCACAGGATTTTAGCAGATACATTTCTATATATTTTATATATTTGTATAAGTCAGTATAATAAAACAGTAACACACTGAATTCTATTTTATAATCAATTATATTAATATATTAATAAATATATTATTAAATAATATATTAATAAATTAATATAATTGTCTGTGTAGCATTACCAATTATATTCCACCATTGTTTTAAATGCAAAATATTCAAATATATGTTTGTAGTACCTTTGATTTTACCTTACTTAGAAGAGGCAGGAGTTTCTGTTGGAATTAGATACTTAGGTAATTATTTATATACTAAAGTTCGAACATCACTGAACTAGAGGGTTTTCAATAAACATTTGTTGATTTAACACAAATATTCACCTAGGAATCAATTCACAAATATGGGTTTTGTCTTATATTTTTATCAGTAAAAATATTAATCTTCGTTTTCACCAGCTAAGTTTGAATGTTTCCATGTCATCCACATGCCAAGTCTAACCAGTACCATAAAAATAGCTATCCAAACAAAAGGGACAACAATGATGCTAACAATTATTTTTTATTTGAAATATAAATTGCTAGGATTTTTGTTATTTTAAGTTAGATATTTTGACTTAATTTATTTCCAGATTTGTGCTTTTTTCTCTTATGTATTAACTATATTTTAATGGGTTAATTTCTTTCTCATATGTCTTACTAATTTTAGAGTTCATAATATTTATATTAATTTCAAATTTGGGGTGTGTGTGGAAGTAGTAATTAACATGAAGTTGTTGTTTGTTTCATTAACTTTTTATAAATTATATTTTATTGAAAGAAAGTCATGCTTATTTGTTTCTATGTTATTTATGGCTACTTTTGTTCTACAATCATGGAGTAGTTGTTACAAAACTTCATCATCTACAAATCTAAATGTTTGTTACCTATCCCTCTAAGAAAATTGTCAATCCTTATAATAGATACTTTTTTAAAAATTGGAAAAGAAATTTTTTTTATGCTTAATTGTCATCTTTTAAAAATTTCACTCAAATTACTCTTCGATTTCATATTCTTGTACTAGAAGTACTTTTCTAACATTTCTTTAGCTCAATAATCTGTTGTTAAATGATAAGGGTGATTGATTTAGAAAACTATTGGAGAATATTATTAAAATTCTCAATACAAATATGTTGCAAACAGTATCACTTTGCCAGTGTATGTAGATTTTTTTAAAATATGAATAAATAAATTAGCACATGCTCATGCTTGATACATAAGATTACCTCTCAAATTTTGAAATGTATTACCTACCCTCAGATGACTTATTCCAAATCAGTCTGAGAAAGCTTCTTGTTCAGTAAACTTCCTTTCTCATTTAAGATCTATAGATATGTTCTTCTTCAAAATTTATGAAAAGGCACATCTCTCTTAAATGTTTGCTGTGGTATTAGACATAGTTAAGTCTTTCAATTTTGAACCTCTCTCTATCTCTCTCTCTCTGTATATCTTTCTCTTCCTCTCACATAAAACATATTAGTACTTAATATGTTAAGTACTCTGCTTAATTTCTGTGATACTGTAAAAATGCTGAATTATATTAATAGTAAAAATAGACAGAGCAGAAGAGGATGATTATTCTACATTTAGTAATAAAGATAAGGTGAGGATTGCCTTTACTTTAAATTCAGTAACCCAAAGGTTTATTTCTCAAGAGTTAATTCTAGTGATACATATGATCTCATGCTATATATATTTGAATAAGAATGTTTTTAGGAGAAAATTAGATTTGTGAAATCTAACAAGATTAACATTACATATTATGATTAACATAATATGTTATCCGTATTATAGCTATAGATATTATATTTATAGATAGATAGTATATCTATCACAGCATCAATTTAGTTAAAATTTATTCATCCCCCACAAGGCCCATGAAAATCAGGGGAACTAAGGAAGACCCATTTCTACTTTGTGAGGAAGGTGTTCATAACTCTAAGCCACTAAACTAATTATGATCATTTCAACCACTTTTCCCTAAATAGATTCTGGAGTTAAAATTAAGACCATTGGTTAATAATATTGCCTTGGAAACACTAACTAGGTCTAAAATATACAATTTATCTAAATTGTCCCAGTGTAGTTAATAAAAGATATTTTATTCTTTAGTTGGTGGAGATACCCATCTCTTCTGTCATTGCACTTAAATGTGATAGCAAGCTGCTCCAAATGCTGCTATAGTCACTATTTACCTATGAGGAAAGCCACTCTGAAAAGGAAAATTGAGAGTGTAACAGAATGAAGACATGGACCTGGAAGTAACCCTTCCTCAATTTGAGACTCTTAGGTCTAAGTTCCTCCTTTTATTAGCCAAAAACATACATAATAAAATAAATAATAACTAAAATCCTCAGTGTTAAATGACATTGCATAGGAAAAACATAATGAATAAAACAATGACAAACAGAAAAAAATAGAATATTGGAAGAGGAGAATCATTCACTTTTGATACAATTCATGGAAGAAACATATGCATGGTTGTAAGAATAAAATTATAGGTGAGAAGTAAAACCAAATACCAATATTTGAAAATATATTCCTTTATACATAAACATTAGCTAACATGACAATGACCCTGGAATTTTGGTAGCATCCATGTTTATTATAGCAATAATGTCTAAGTGCTTTGATACATAAGGCATAAATACTTTTTGGGTAACTGCATAGTGTATCATTTCTAGTACTTGTGCTGTCAAATGTTACGACAGCAGTGTAATATTATTCTCAGAATGGAAAAACAAAATAAAACATGACACTAATAATGTTATGTTTAATTCATGGTAATTTGATGTTCTTATTTTTTATGCTCAGAATAAAATAGCTAGTGTAAGATAATACATTTGATTCATTTTATACCAAGTCTTTATTATGAGGCCTATAAAAGCTTCAAATAATTACAACAACAATTTAGTTGGAACTTATTACTACAAATACCTTCCAAATTGAAATGTTGGCTTGAATAATTTCAGAAAATAGCAACAACAAAGAATGCCAAATACTGTTAAACAGCTTATGTGGTGAGCTACCATACTGTGATTTCTATCTTTAAAAAGATCCTTTCCAGATGTCCAGTGAGCAGTAGAAGGGTATAAATGCATTTTGGTATTATAATTATTCTTTTTCACCTTTTCCAATTGCTTGTGCAGTTGCCATAATGTTGCCTACTCCAAAATTAGAAGACATATTTTTATTTCTGAAATATTCTTGTAATACAACATTAAGCTGAGTTTTCTTTGAGCTGTTCAGGAAGCAAACCCTTATTATAAGATCTCAGATAATGGATTTTTGACTTGAGAATTAATAAAAGAAAGAAGACTTATGGCAGGGGAGGGACACATTTTTTTCTCTGAGGCCAGGAAAAAAATAAGAAAAACTGTCCTTGAATACTGAGAATGCCCTATTATTATTAGAGAAATGTAATTTAATCTCAATCATATATAAATTGTGCCTAGAAAAGTTCTAACTTGGAGATATGTGTTGTGTTGGAAACAACCTGTAATAATAGAATCATTTACTAAAACAAAAGGATATTGGAAAGAACTGACCCCTATTTATCTTGGAATCGTAGAACCAGGATGCAAATTTCAGAGTTGATAGGTTACTAATATTATTTGAACATGTCTTCCAGGAAATCCAAATCTTTCTTTTCTTATAACTCAACAATCAAATCTGTGCATAATCATTCTTGGAAGATTCAACTTATAATTAAAATATACCTTGTAAACCTTTGCTACTCACCAGCTCCTATTGTCTGTATTTAGGAGCTGAGTAAAATGTGTTGGGAAAGGAAAAAAACACTAGGAGAATATAAACACTTATCTCTGCCATCAGTAGGCTACAAGGTACTGGTCAAAATCATTTTTTTTTTTCTCTGAGATTTCACTGCCTCTGAAAAAATTAAAGAGTTACAGAAGAAAAACAATTGTCAAATATTTTCAGTCATGAATCAACCAAAGCTTGGTTGAATCATGATTTTAAATATTCCAGTATCTTCTATATCCAAAGGACATAGAAGTATATAAAATTAGATAATATATATTTCTACATTAATACATTATGGAGATTAGTAGATTTGGAAGGAGGGGTTAGACCAAAAAAACAAGGAAAATAAATGTATAAAAATAAATACAATGTTTATTAAAAATTGTAATTCTTCTCCTCCTTGCTGTAATTCTTCTCCTCCTTGCTGCTTCTTCTGTTTCTCAGTTTTTATTTCAAAGAGAATGTACAGTGGGGTTTTTTTTAATAATTTTATCATAATATATTGGTATGGTCATTCAATACTACTTTTATCCATTATCCCATCCTAGACACACACACAGATTACACACACAGAGTTGACAATGAAAATGTTGTCATTTTAGTGATTTAGTCACAGGCAATTAACTTGTGGGTAATCATTTTAATTATACACTCTCTCCAAAAAATTAATGACTTCATCCATGTTAAAGGTTGTTAATATCATTCAAAAGGTTCTATTTTATTTTAATTTCTAAATCTTCCACAGAAAGTATGGTTCTCTATTTGATATCCTATACCTCCTCCCTGATTGCTTCTATCTCAAAGAATGAAAGTGTTAACAATGAACACACTGATCCCTAATCTAAATGAAGGTGGCTCATGTATCACTGTTTTTAAATGATTGATGTGATATAGCTGATACAAGTTTATACACTGTAAGAATATTCTCATTAAAACTGCTTTCTTTCTCTGACCTCAGTGACTTCTTTTTAACTTAACATAGCTAATTGCTTCTGGAAGTCTTAGATAAAAAGAATAGACATTTGAAATTAAAATACCATCATTTGTAATCACTTAGTCATATATTATGATTTTCAAAATCATTTATTATAATAAATTTGATGGCATGAGGTCCTAGCACTTCTTTCTTATTGCTGTTTTAAGAGTCTTGCTTTAATGAATGTATTTGATGTTTTAATAAACACTTCTGATTTTTCAGATTATATTACCAAATTTTATACACATTACTAGTCCTAGCATATATTTTTGAGAGGCTACCACCTGTAATACTATAGGAATGAGAGTAGAAAAAAACAATCAATTTTTAGCACTGTCTCATTTTAACCCATGTGATACTTTTATTCAATATTTAGCATTAAATATAATTTAAAAAATCATTTACACCTGATATATTTGAGAAATAATTCACAGAAACTCGTGCAATAGGAATTGAACTCCTCCAGGTCATTTACATATATTATCTAATTTATTCTTCATAGTGGCATTATGAAGAATGGTAATATTATTTTCTTCATTTATAAATAGTCAAGAGAGCCACAGAGATATTAAAGGACTAACATCAAACATCATATATGGTGAATCCAGGTTCAGAAATGTATCATCCTGGCCAGGCATGATGGTTCATGTCTGTAATCCTAGCATTCTGGAATGCCAAGGCAGGAGGATCCCCTGAAATCAGGAATAGGAGACAAGTCTGGGAGAGATGCTGTCACTCTGAAAACTAGAAAGAAAAATTAACCAGGTGTGCTGGTGCAGGCCTGTAGTCTCTTCTACTTGGGAGGCTGAGGCAGGAGAATCACTTGAGCCCAGGAGTTTGAGGTTGTAGCGAACTACTATAATACTACTGCACTCTAGCTGGGACCACAGAGTAAGACAAAAGAAAATGAAATAAACAAAAAAAGTATGATCTTACCCATAATTGTAGTTTGAAATTAACTTAAAACTGAAAATGCATATGTATTTGAATATGAATCTTAAATATATAGGCAAGTGAAAAGTCCTAATGACTCTCCATTGCTAATTATTCCTCTTTTTATTAAATAATACATAATAACATTTAGCCTTCTAAATATCTTAAAGTGTAAAATTATGCAAAATGCACAGGAATAAGTATATTTTAAGCATGTTACTTTTTGTAGAAATTGAATCTTCCTGAACAGATACTTTTTTCTCATATTTTTTACAAATACTAAGATGTTTATTGCAGTTTTAATATCTACATTCTTTTTTTTTTTTTTTTTGTGAAACAGAGTATCAAACTGTTGCCCTGGGTAGAGTGCCATGGTGTCACAGCTCACAGCAACCTCTAACTCTTGGGCTTAAGCGATTCTCTTGCTTCAGCCTCCCAAGTAGCTGGGATTACAGGCGCCTGCCACAATGCCTGGCTATTTTTTGGTTATAGTTGTCATTGTTTGGCAGGCCCGGTCTGCAATTGAACCTGCCAGCTCTGGTGTATGTGGCTGGCGCCCTACCTGCTGAGCTACAGCTGCCAAGCCAAGTATCCACATTCTTAAATATCATGTTTCAAATTCTTCCTAAATTACTTTACAGCATACAGTATCAATTACTAAAATATTGTTCTCACAATATACACATAAAAGTACTATTTAAGAACAATATTTTAGGAAATAGAGGGCTTAAGGCAAGACATTCATTTGGAAAAGTTAATTTCACTCAATCATTCAGATTGACACAATTATTTTTTCACCTCTTCAGTGTCTGACACATATATTTCCACTATGTAGATTCATTACAATTCATTGTTTGATATAAACATAAACTTCTCAAAATTAAGTTAAATTATACCTCCTATTAAAAACTATCTATAAATAATTTTTATAATCCAAATAATATCATTTTCAGACTAATATTTAAGAAATTGGGAGCAATCTTATGATACAGACAGAACAAAATTAGGGGGCTATAAATACAAGTGTTCTGGGAGATAAAAAAAAACACTGAAAAGAGTGATGTATAAAATCTAGAAAAATAATGCCTTAGATTTTAATTATTATATATGAATGAACCCTTAAACTCACACTTGATAAATTCATTAAAATTGAGGCTCATGCCCAACAAAACTGCAGATGTCATGAACTAGTGAGTTAGAAAATAATGTTTAACAGAGAAATGAAGATGGCACAGTGAATTGACAAAGTTATTCTTGACTCTTAAAGAGCCAAACTATTTTTAAGAAGGTACAACCCATACATAAAACAAGAAAGAAAAATAATCAACTAAAACTTTCTTTCAAAGAACCAAAATGTTAGGTTTGGCAGGCAAAGACTATTAAAAATCTGCTCACAGAAATAAATAAAACCATCTTTAAAGAATTAAAGAACAGACTAATTCTTACGAATTGAAGAGAAAATACCAACAAAGATAAAATTATACACAAAAAGTTCAAATGAATATTAGAGAGTTGAAAATTACAATAATTAAAATTTTAAAGAATCAGTAGAGACTTTCAAAAAAAATTTGAGCCAGCAGAAAAAAGAATCCATAAATGGGAAAATCAGCCAATAGAGATTGCCCAATCTGAATAATAGCAGCTAAAAAAGAATAAAAAAATTAATAGTATTAAAGATATATGGACCACTAGTCAGCATTCCATTTATGTGTTAGTGGAGTAGCAGAAGGATAAGAGAATAAGAAAAGGTATAGAAAAATTATTTGAGGGAATAATAGCCTAAAACATACCTTGTAAAGAAAAAACACTGGTTATGCATACATGCAAAAAGACCACTTAATTTAAGTAGGGTAAAAACAAAAGAGACTCATATATTGCCTCTGTCATAACTGGTTAAACTAGTTGAATGAATGTAATACTATTAATGTTCTCTAATCTATATACATTTTCCAACTTATTTCTAATAATCATATTCCTGCTTTCTAATAGCTTCTATAGTAATAACATTTACTCCAGCAGGAAAATATACAAAGAATATTAGTGAATTTGAATAATTAGTGATTTCCAAAAGCAAAGATGCAAAATAGAGAGAGTACTGTCTTGCTATAGTGCTAACAGATGTGTACACAACTCAACATTATATGCATCATCATACATCTCTTTATGGGCATTAATTAGATCAGTTAACCTTCATAGCAAAGATACTACTATACCTCCATATACGACAGATAAACCTTATTGGAATTAAAGTATCAAATACATACATTTTCATCATTATTTTCTTGAGTACATGTAAGAATAACATTTAGGGATTTTTCAAATAAGATTCATAAAATGTAAGAACTTTAGGTTTGCTACACTGGACCAAAAGAGTGCCTTCAAGTTTAATAAGGTTTAAAACATTGGGTCTATAATTCAGGCAAATAGTGGCATAATATTTTGTCAAGAAAGATGAACTATTAGCTATTGGGCAATTTTTTATATTACTCCATTCTTTTCGGGTATCATCAATAGAAATGACAATTTTTCATTTTTTTTTTCACTAAGAAAGTATAAATCAAAATTATATATTGCTAAATGCAGAAAATTTGCAACCTAGTTTAATTTCAAAATTCATTTACCATGAAATATCAAATAGCAGACCATGACATTTTAACTATAATACAAATGAAACTGAGATATATTTTAATAATGTATAGATTGACAACTGGACCCTTAGAAATTATAATGAAGCTCAATATTATGGAACTATAACTTAAGTGATAAACTTTTCCAAGCTATATTTGTTATCTACTCTACAAATTCAACTTTATTGATGAAATTAATTTAATTGGGAACATGATTTTTTTCTTGAATATAAATAGGTTATTTCATTTTATTCACATAGTAAAAATGCACATTTCCTACATTTTTGTCTTTTAATTAAAAAAAAGCATCATTTCTAAATTTTACATGTCTGGCTTTGAGAAACCCTATCAAGATATGATTTTATGGTTCTGTCATGTAGTTTTTACTTAACCTTTTAATGAATCCTTTATTTGCAGTTTGTTGATAAGTCCCTCCTCAGTGTTACGATGACTGCACACACTAAAATGAAGGCAAATAGCTGAAGTTTATCTTAAAATTTATCAGGATTTGGATAGATAAACCATTTGTTTTTAAATGGACTCATCTAAAATCTGCCTTCTCAGAAACAAATAAAAAGAAATGGAAGGAATATAGAATAACTTAGTATGTATGATATGTATGCTTCACACACTTGTGGATTACCTCAAAATTATCTATATTTTTCTCATGTTGAAGTCTGGTGGGAGGTAGTCCAAGGTTGGCAATATAATAACTTATAGGCAAAAGGGCACTTATCTCTTTTATTTATTTATTTACATATGAAGCCTCCAGTCTTATGGTGAATTGATAGCCAAGTAATTAATCAATCTCCTATCATCAATTTTCATTCTACCCAGCAGGAATGAGAAAAAGACTATTGAGTCTCTTGATTCATAGAAAAACATATCACTCCCATTTATATCCCTTTGGCAACAATTTAGGTATTTGGTCACACAGAATCAGAACATGTAGTTTTTCTTTGAACTTAGCCAAAATCACAGGAAGATTTTGAAAATGTCACCACTAGCCAACTTTGCCACATTCCATTTGCTTACTGGACACCTTTAAAAAGGATAGTAATTTATTCTCAGGGAAAAGGCAAAATATGGTGAAAAAATTAGATAAATATATATTCTGTTCTCTATTTTAAGCCATTTTTTGAATTGTGGTAGAAATATATTTATGTATTTCATAAATTAATATACCAATTAATATATTTTAGAAGGTTCTGTTCCTCAAATGCTTTATAAATGATGATCTGAATTCTTGAGAAAATGGAAACTAAGCAATACAAAACTTGATCTGTTGTAAATAAACTAAAGGCTAGAATGTTACAAAGTGGTTAGACATAACTAGAATAGTGAGGCAAGAAGTTGTGATGGAGATAATAAATTCTGATAGTGGGCACTGACAAAGAGGTAAGAACAATTTATTCAAAAATAATGGCAAGATTAGAGGGAAGATGGCCACTAGAGGCTCCTGTCTAGAGGGAAAGACAGAAGTGAACTCAACAAAACTGAAGTTGGGAAGGAAGCTCAGCTAAGAAAAAAGATAGACAAGTGTGCATCATCTCTGCTGAGGCAAGCTGTCACTCGAAGAAAGAGGATACAAGAAAATAAGTTGCAGGTACAAAGCCCATCGCCAAGTGGACAAGAGACCGACAAGTGGGTTCTCTGCAATCTGGTAGGGAACAAAAGATCTCTTATTTACTCCATAGGAGAGAGCTGGTAACACCAGGCCTCCTCCTTCTCCAGGGTGGTCCCACTTGTGAGACTAAATATCATCCTGCCCAGAATAGAATTGAAAAAATATTTTCTGAATTCCCAGTCCAACCTTCTCCCCTCTCCTGGTGGTCTGAAAGTCTGCCTCCTGAAGAGCCTAGGCAGGCATCCGCAAACTACGGCCCATAGGGCCTACCTAGGACATTTATCTGGCCTACCGAGTGTTTTTACTGCTGTTGCCTGTCCTGCTTAGCAGCCAAACTTGTCCCGGGGCCCACAGTCCGGCCCTCCAATGGTTTGAGGGACAGTGAACTGGCTTCCTGTTTAAAAAGTTTGAGGACTCCTGGCCCAGAGTGTTTGGCAATTCTTAAGAAGCCTGGACACTCTATGGGCCACTGGACAGCAGTGTGGAAACAGTGACTCAAGTGGAAATTGTAAAACATGGAGAGAGAGAGAGACATGGGAGAAATACCTGCCACAATGCTACAGGGCAGGAGATCTTTTCTGATTTAGTGGCTCACCAGATTGGTCTATGATCCACCCCCTCAGGTTTATGGGGCAGAACTAGCTGTGGATTTCTGCTGTCAGGCCACTAGAGACCCTTTGAACTCTCCCTGTTGAGCAGTGATTGAACCGCCCAGGACAATCTGATTAGATCCTCCCCAAGGTTGAGCAGTGGTTGTTTTGTACCAGGAGGGACCAATTCTCCTCTTCCAGCTGTCAGTGATGGGGAGGCAGGGCAGCACAGTTGCTTGTATCTCTCTCTAGCTAAGATTTCAGCCTAATATCATGACTTGTTAGAATTGGGTAGAGCCTAGGTGACTTACACATAGAGCCCTATCTCACCAAGAAGGTCCTCAGAGTCTCTGGTTGCAGCTCTTAAAGGGACCTTTGTAAGGCTGTAGGAGAAAAACCACAATCATGAGCCCCAGCTCATTGATAAAGGGCTGGTTAACTCCACTTCGTGGGTATACCAATCCAATCTCACCCTACCAGTTTTAATTGCCATATTGTGGAAAATACTCATGGGGAAAAGTCAGTGGAAGATCGCTGGCAACATGAATAATCAGAGTAGATCAATTCCCCCAAGGAATGACAAAGGAGATACAACAGAAGATGACATTCATAGACAAATGGCTGAATTGTCAGAAACAGAATTCAGACTACGGATGGCAAATAAGATGAATAGAATGGAGAAAAACATGGAAAAAGAAATCCAGAGAGTAGTTAAAAAGTTGTCTCAAGAAATTAATGAATTCAAAGACAAACTCACCAAGGATATGGACATAATTAGAAAAGATATAGCACAGCTCAGGGAAATGAAAAAGTTATTCGAGGAGCTTCAAAATACAGTCAAATCCCTCAATAAGAGAGTAGAGCACTGATGTCATACTTTAACAGAAAAAGTGTTATATGCAAAAGTGAAACAGAAAAAGTTTCATATGCAATCAGAAAAAAAACTTCAAGTAGCCAATACATTATTTGGAAATAAAAGCAATTCAGGAGGCAACACCTTACCCGGTTTCAGTTTATACTACAAATCTATAGTGATTAAAACAGCATGGTACTAGCACAAAAATAGCGATATACATACATGGAACAGAATAGAGAATATAGAGATGAACCCAGTCACAGATCATCATTTCATCTTTGATAAGCTTAACAAAAACATACATTAGGGAAAAGATTCCCTATTTAACAAATGGTACTGGGAGAAACGGCTAGTGGCCTGTAAAAGACTGAAAATGAACCCTCAGCTCTCATTACTAACAAAAATTGAATCTCACTGGATAAAAGATTTAAACTTAAGACATGAAACTATAAAAATACTAGAAGAGACTGCAAGGAAAATGCTTAAAGATATTAGCCTGGGAACATATCTTATGAGGAGGAACCCCCTGGCAATTGAAGCAACACTACAAATATATTACTGGGATCTGATGGAGCTAAAAAGCTTCTGCACAGCTAAGGGCACTGCATGTAAGGCAAACAGACAGTCTTCAGAATGGGAGAAGATTTTTGCAGGTTATAATTCCAAAAAAGGTTAGATAACTTGAATCTACAGAGCTCAAAATAATCAATAAGAAAAGAACAAACAGCCCCATTTCTTTGTGGGCAAGAGACTTGAACAGAAACTTCTCCAAAGATGACAGGAAGATGGCCAACAAACATATGAAAATGCTCATCATCGTTAATGATCAGAGAAATGCAAATCAAAACCACTTTGAGATATCACCTAACTTCAGTAAAATTAGCCCACATCACAAAAATCTCAAAACTGCAGATGTTGGCATGGATATGACTAGAAGGGAACAATCCTACAGTGCTAGTAAGATTATAAACTAATACAGCTTTTTTGGAAAGCAGTATTGAGAATTCTCAAGGAACTGAAAGTTGACCTACCATTTGATCCTGCAATTCCATTACTAGGTATCCACCCAGATAAACGAAAATCATTTTACAACAAAGACATTTGCTTCAGAATGTTTACTGCAGCCCAATTATAATTGCCAAGTCATGGAAGCAGCCCAAATACCCATCAACCCATGAAAGGATTAACAAATGGTGGTGGTACATGTATATCATGGAATACTATGCATCCATAAAAAAGATGGAGACTTTACATCCTTTATGTTTTCCTTGATGGAGCTAGAACATATTCTTCATAGTAAATTCTCTCAAGAATGGGGGAAAAAGGATCCAATGTACTCAATACTGTTATGAAAATAATAAAAAATCACTTATACATTAATACAAATGATAAAACAAATATAATCCGGAAAGAAGGAAAGGAGAGGAGGGAGAGGGGCGGGGTGGGGGGGAGGATAGTGGAGGTAGGGTATTTGGGGAAATTTGCCATAATTGACCAGCTCTACAGGAAGTACTCAGACCCATTCTTCATACTTACCAGTATGATGATCCCTCCTCAAAGTAAACAGACACAGAAATTAATGAACAAAGCCTAGCCTCCACAATGGCACAAGGAATAAAAATAAGCTCTGGACCTCTCAAAAGCAAGATCTCAAAAACATCATACCTAACAATTCTCTCAATGAATGTAAATGGCTTGAATTTCCTTCTAAAGAGGCACAGGCTTGATGGCTGGATATAAAAGTTCAGGCTCCATAGCTCTTTTTTCCAAGAAATACACCTAACGTCAAAGGATAAAAGAAGACTTGGGTAACAAGTTCAAACCCAGCCCCAGCCAAAAACTGCAAAAAAAAAAAGGCTTTTAATAATATCCAGCATCTTTTTAAAATAAGAACACTTAAGAAAATAGGCTTAAGTGGGATATTTCTCAACCTGACAGAGGACATCTACAACAAAACTACACTCATTATCATATTGAATGGAGTAAAACTGCAAGCATTTCCACTCAGAAATGGAACTAGACAAAGATTCTCATTGTTGCCCCTGCTATTCAACATAGTGTTAGAAGTCCTAGCTAGTGCAACCAGGCAAGAAAAGGACACCAAGGGTATTCAAATGGGGAGAGAGGAGGTCAAACTCTTGTTCTTTGAAAATGACATGATCTTATACCTGGAAAATCCCAGGGACTCAACTATAAAGCTCTTAGAAGTGATCAAGAAATATAGCAACATCTCAGTAAACAAAATTAATGTCCCCAAATCAGCAGCCTATATATATGCCAATAACAGTCAAGCTGAGAATAAAATCAAAGACTATACCATCTACAGTAGCTCCAAAGAAGATGAAATACTTGACGATACATCTAACAAAGAAAGTAAAAGATCTCTATAAAGAGAACTATAAACCCCAAGAAAATAGCAGAAGATGTTAAGAAATGGAAGAACATACCACGTTCGTGGCTGGGAAGAATCAATATTGTTAAAATCTATACTCCCAAAGCAATCTAATGTAATCCCCCATCAAAGTACCAATAGCATACTTAGAAGAACTTGAAAAAATAGTACTTTGTTTCATATGGAACCAGAAAGAACTCCAAATAGCCAATACAATTCTTAGAAATAAAAACAAATCTAGAGGCATCATATTACCAGACTTCAGGTAATACTGCAAATCTATCTGTTCAAAACAGCATGGTACTGGCATGAACACACACACACAAAGAGAGAGAGAGAGAGAGAGAGGAGAGAGAGAGATATCTATGGAACAGAATAGAGCAGGCGTCCTCAAACTATGGCTCACAGGCCACATCAGCCCACCTAGGACATTTATCCGGCCTGCTGGGTGTTTTTGCCACCACTGCCTGTCCTGCTTAGCAGCCAACTCGTCCCGGGGCCTGCAGTCTGGCTCTCCAACGGTCTGAGGGACAGTGAACTGGCCCCCTGTTTAAAAAGTTTGAGGACCCCTGGAATAGAGAATCTAGAGATGAATCCAGATACATATCACTATTTGATCTTTGATAAACCTAACAAAAGATTCACTGGAGAAAATAATTCCTCTAAGAAATGGTGCTGGGAGAACTAGTTAGCCACATGTGGGAGACTGAAACTGGACATACATCTCTCACCATTGACAAAAATTGAATCTCACTGGATAAAAGAGTTAAATTTAAGACACAAAATAATAAAATTCTAGAAAAGTGTGTGGGCAAAATGCTTGTAAAAATTGACCTGGGAACAGATTTTATGAGGAAGACATCCCCTGGCAATTGCAGCAACACCAAAAATACATAAATGTGATCTAATCAAGCTAAAAAGCTTCTGCACAGCAAGGGTACCACAACCAAAGCAAACATACAGCCTTTGGAATAAGAGATTTTTACATGTTATAAAGCTGACAAAGGCCTGATAACCATAACCCTACTGAGAACTCAAATTAATCAATAAGAAAACAGCAAATAACTCCATTTATAAGTGGGAAAAAGACTGGAACAGAATTTTCTCTGAAGATGAGTGATAAATGACCAACAAACACTTGGAAAAAACCTAATCATCTCTAAACTTTCAGAGAAATGCAAATCAAAACCATCCTGAGATATCATCTAACTCCAGTGAGATTAGCCCATTTCACAAAGTCACAAATCAGCTGATACTGGCATGGATATTGAGAAAAAAAGAACACTTCTACACTTCTGATGGGACTGCAAACTACTATAACCTTTATGGAAAGAAGTATGGAGTTTTAGTTAAAAAAACTAAAAGTTGACCTTCCATTTGATCCCACAATCTATTAGTAGGTATCTACCCAAAAGAACAAAAATCATTTTACTACAAAGACATTTGCACCAGAATATTTATTTCAGTTCAATTCACAATTGCCAAGTTGTGGAAGCAACCCAAATGCCCATCAACCCATGAATGGAGTAATCAACTGTGTCATGTGTATACCATGGAGTATTATTCAGCCATAAGAAAAGATGGAGACTTTACATCTTTTATGTTTACCTAGATGGAGTTGAAACATATTCTTCTTAGTAAAATATCTCAAAAATGAAAATAAAATCCAATATATTCAATACTAAGATGAAACCAATATATAAACAATTATATGCCCACACAAATGATAATATAGTCTGAGAAGGGGAAGGGGTGAGGAGGGAGAGGAGAGGGAGATGAGGTAGGAGGGAGGGTGACTGGCAACAGGATGGAGGGTTATTGGTAGGTTCTCACCTAATGTGCACAATATGAGGGTGTTCAGCACACTTTCTGGGTGAAGCGCTCATTATAACTGAAACTTTACCTTAGAAATGAGAACAATGTAACCCCAAAATTTGTGCCAACATATCAATTTCAAATAAAAATAAAAATAAATTTAAAAGCATACAAACGAAAACCTTAGTAATGAAACATATACCAGAAAATGTTACCTAGCTAGAGAAGGAAGCTGACTGAATTCAACAGAATGGGTTATACCATACGGCTGATTATCAAAATGTTACTCTAATGAGGGCATCTACTGGTGAGCATTCACATGGGACACAAATATCTTTTTTTTTTTTGGCTGGGGCTGGGTTTGAACCTGCCACCTCTGGCATATGAGGCTGGCAACCTACTCCTTTGAGCCACAGGAGCCACACAATACCTTTGGTTTTTTTGCCCATTCAGAAATTTTTATCAATTGTGTCTCTTTCTCAACTGTCCTCGTTAGCAATTTTATAATCATAATCCTTCTAGAACTTGATCTTCTAGCCAAACTATTGGCTGGCCATTATCATGAATCAGTATAAACTCATATTTTGGCCATTTCTCCTTCTATTCAAAATAAAAAAACAGATGCATTCTCAAAGTTATGCCCACTGGGAAGATTCTGCCTTACTACTCTTTCAGGAAAAAGAAAACAGTCCTAGTTCTATTTTGGCTGTTTCTGGGAGGTGCTAGTATATCACGCTGAACCATCTGTAAGCCAGGCCTGAGTTTTCTTTTTCTTTCAACTTGTCATAGAGAACTTCCCATGAGGCCCTATGGTGGGCTGGGAGAGAGAGATAATATAGTAAAAGTAAGGCCCATAGGATTTAGGGAAATTTCTCATATAGCTTACTGTGTCTATATGGCCTACTCAAGTCTGATCTCTCAATTTTTTTAACTTTTATTTTGACATTTTTTAATTTTTATAGAGTTAGAGTTTCACATTTACATTGCTCATGCTGGGCTGGAATTTCTGGGCTCAAGGGATCCTCCTATCTTTGCATCCCCGAGTGCTGGGATTATAGGCAAGTGTGATCTCTTATATACCACTCTCATTTGATGCTGGAGAGTTTCTATGTACACCCAGTTCATGGCTTAGTGGATCAAATAAGGCTCAGCTCATTATGGCAGATCAGATTTCATGGTAAGACGGTGACTCATGGGTCAGCATTCCGTCTCTACCATGATCAGTAGAAAGTCAAAGTCCGTTTCTCAAAAGGGGAATAGTTATAAATATAGGAAGACAGGACTTTGCTTCAAAACCCTTTAGTGTCTGTGCTATGATACATCTGTAGCAATCCACCAACAGGATTTCTATCTGCCATTACCTCTTCAAGTACCATAGAATCTTCTGGATCATATGGCCCAAGTGGCAAAGCAGCTTGCACAGTAGTCTGGACCTATTGCAGAGCTTTATCTTTTTCTGGACCTCAAAAATAGTAACTTTGTGGTTTGCTTGGTAAGTGAGCAGCAGTAACATACCCAAATGAGAAATGTGTAACCTTCAAAATCCAGAAAGGACCTATAAACATTGTGCCTCTTTTTCAATTACAGGAGGAGCCAGTACAACAATTTATCCTTTACCCTGGAAGGATGAGTTGAAAATGCCCAACTGACTCCTAATTTGGCTGATGTGAAAGGTCTCTAAATTTTTTTTGAATTGTACACCTAAAATAAAACACTGAAGGTATATTGCTAGCCTGCCAGCAGAAAGCAATCTGCTTTACATGAGCACGCATGCACACACACACACTCTCCTCTCAGGTCAGTAGCTAAAACCAGGTATGAAAGAAAATGAGAACTTTCCATATATGAAAAAGCAGCCGCAATTGCAGTTACTCCCAGTGACATTTATGATAATCCACACTCATTTTCTGACATCCATCTGTTTTCTGGGGTCAAAAGGAAGTTTAATGAAAAGTGGGGGGGGGGGTGTGGATTACTACCCTTGTATCTCTCAAGTCCCTGATGCTGATGCTAATCTCTACAGTGCCTCCAGGAATGTGTCATTTATTTTAATTTACTGTTTTCCTGGGTAGAGGCAGTTCTAGTTGCTATAATAATAATGCTCACTCCACAGGTCAGGAAACCAATGTGGGGATTCTGCCACTTGCTGTGTATATCTACCTGTTCAATTATGCATACTATCAACATAACTTGAAAAATAACTGCAGAATAGGTTTGAAGATTCACTAGACCTTTTGAGTGACAGACCTAAGCTAAAACTCCTTTGAATACCTGACTTCCATAAGCCCTTGCTGACTAGAAATTAGGCACTGAACAGTGATATTCTGGATCTCTTAGAATTTGTGTCAGATCAGAGCTAACCTGTCCAGTATGAATATTTCCCTTCTTATAGTGAAAAACTTCTCCAGTAAATGGCCACATTTATATTTATGTAATACTGAGAGAAATAATAACAATATAAAGTTTAGCAGTGCAGCAGTACCCTTCCTGAAGAGAGACAACCTCCCTCTTCATTCAAGGAGTTCTACATCTAAACTGTCTAAAGACTGGAGATTAATAAATGGACTGCCAATTATCAGTTTTGTTGATTCCAGTTAGACTTCTATACATCCAACCTTGAATTCATGTACTTATATAGATCAAGTAAGAATTATTAGACTGCCTATTTCTTTTCCAATTGGTCTCCTGCTACTGTGAGATACAGATTTTTTCCCATTGGATTTGGGAATGTCTGTTCAGTGGCAGCCATTTCTACTACAATTTCTGACTTAGAGAGATGTGACAACAGATATCCAAGGATGCTGGGGTTCCTCTCCCAAATTTCTCACACTCATGTTCTTTGGACTTTCCCAGAGTGAGTGAGCAGTACCTACATGGGAAATTCATTCTAGTCTTCCAATCTTCCTATCTTTTGGATATCTTGTATAATATGCCAAGGTGGTTTGAACATTTCTACTTTGTTTAGTGTGTACCATTTTTTGTCTATGTCTCAGCCAATCAAATAAACAATTAAAAACCCTGTCTAATTTCCCAAGGTAAAACATTAAATCTAAAATTCCTGCTTAGTGGACCTACATCAGTATATTTGTCCTGATTCAACTTTGCATTATTTTAACCATTATCCCAAATGCTTAACATCCATTTTTATTTACCTGTATTTCTAAGCTTAAAAAATCATGCAGTTATTTGGATTTGCAACAATACTCGTTCTTGTGGGTGGCACTTCTAACTTCATCATTTGGGGTTTGTTGTAACAAGTCTAGTTACAAGTCTAGAAGCAAAAAGGGGTCATGGGGCTAGGTCTTAAAGTGTACCAGAAACGTATAACAAGGTCAGGAGAGGCCATTACTAATATTTTTTTCAAGCAAAATAGAGTTTACATCCTCAGACAGAGTTGGAAAGGCAGTACAAACTATATTGATTATGTTCAGTAAATACCTTAGGAAAAAACTTGACACGCTTTGTTGAATCCGAAATAAACACTTCTATAAGCAAAAGGAATCAGAAGAGTTTATAATAAATATACCCCCAGCTTAATTGGGACTTACTCTTATGTTTTCATTCAACTATTGAGTATTCTGTTCTTTTCCAGTAAATGTTCTCAAGTGAACAATACATACTCTGCAAAGTTGGGAATTCCTTTTGCATTATAATTCAGCTACACGAAGAAAGAGACTTTGAGTTTGGCTTTCAGAAATCTCACTCCTGAACTTATAAGAGATAAGGGTTTTTTTCAGAGCAGACAGAAACTTTCAAGTAATTGTTACCTTGAGCTGGGGATTTGAAGTCCTGAATTTTTCCTTTTCTTTTCCATTTCTCCCATGCAGATAGGAGTAACTAGTCAATCTCATCATTTCCCTCTGTTTTACTAAAATATCCTAAGGCATCAAATACATGGAGAACTTTGCCTTTTTAAAGTATTTGATTAGGAGTATTCAATGGCAATAGTTTGCATACATGTATTGCCACATCATAGCAAGACAAATCAGTGCCTTATTCTCCATTGAAATAAGGTCATTAGTGCCTTTAAATCTAATAAAATTACAGAACCAATGTCAAACACCCTATACCAATTCATCACATTCACCCTTAGAATTCTACTCATCTAGAACTCTCTCAATACTATAATTTGTATCAGTGAGCGTTCCACCAGAGAAACAGGACGAGTAGGAATATGTTGTGTGTAAATATATATAGAGAGAGAGAGAAAGACAGAGAGAGAGAGAGAGAGTAGCTGACTTCTTACTCTGTATATGTATATGTATTTATACTGACTAAACGGACTCCTTACTCTATGTATATGTATTTATATATATAGACAGAGAAGGAGTCAGCTTAGTCAATGGATGATAGATACATACCACCAATGATAATATGGATATCATCAAACTTTACAATGGCCCTTGGGGCAAAAATAGTAAGAGAAAACTAAAAAGATAATGGCTGACTTTTCGGAACACAAAGGAAACATAAAAGAAGTAAATGAATGGTCATGGCATTAGTAATGATAGAGAAAGCAGGACATTTTGTAATTTGCTACATCAGTGACCTTTCTGATAATTGGCAAGGTAGCTATTACTCAGTAAAGGTAAGAGAATGATGGAAAGTGAAGGAGATTTGGGTTTAGGCAAAGTGAAAATGAATGTGTTGGAAGAAAGCGACCTAGCAACACTACCTTAACCATTATAATGACATTTAATACCAGGTCATCTACAAAAGTAGAAACATAGGAACTCTACCTAACAAATGCAATCAGTGTAATCTGGTTTCTTGTACCCTCAATAAATCCCCAACAATAAACAAACAAATAAACAAAAAAAGAAAAGTAGAAACATTGTTGAGTAGAAGAGAACAAAGAGAGTGTTTCCTTGTCATGAGTGCTGTATGTTTTTCTACCTAACAAGATTTAGTGCTACTCTGAAAATTTTCCTGAACTAGCAGTGCAAATAAAGAGCAACATAAATACGTGTCCCATCCCCAGCATTAAAATGAATCAGAGCCTATACAATGTAATTAGGCAACAACATGCCAATTTACTCCATTTTGCTTATCTCTCTTATTCTCTTTGTTTTAGTTTCAGTGTTTGAGAATAAAATATACTTTCTGGTAGAATTTACATATATTGAACATAACAGATTGATTTTATCCTGTGCATTCAATAGGATGACTTAAATGTTTGACATGCTCAAAAAACTTTCACAATTACCTGCTGCTCAGAAATTTAAGGCCCCAGTATTACTTCAACTTGTTTTAAATGAATTCTTCTTTGGAAAATATTTTTGTTCCTTCAGGGTGAATAAAACAAAATAGGACCCATAAAAAAAATAAAGAAAAAAGCTACTCACACAATAGAGCAATTTATTTCATTTCCCCCAAACTAAAATGATTATGTTTAGTAAACACCTCAGGAAATGAACTTGGCAAGCCTTGTTGAATCAAGAATAAAATTCATGGTTCTCTGCTGGCTTGGTTAGCATCCAGGTTCCCATGGAAACTGTTTTATATCACAGTTTAAATAAAATTAATGTTTCTAACATAACCAAGACTTTATACTAAATTAGGTATCAATATGTTGCTGTGTGTGCATCATTTTCAAAGATAATTCCATGTTGGTTTGCTAAATGACATGAGTTCATGCCATTTTAAAGAAAACACAAAGTTACAAGTAAAGTGGAAAAAATTCATGGTGGATCTCAAAAGAGTTTTATTTAATGAAAGTATAGGCTAAGTTTAGTTTGTTGCTTACCTACAAATGTGTGTCTGCACTGATGGTTTCTATTAAGTGTCCTTTTGTCCAAAATTCCTTTTTAGATTGGTAGAGTAAGTGACTAGAGTATATATACTCATTCCTTACTCATTATTTCTCATTATGCTTTATATGGTTGGTCTTGTAGAAGCAATAGAAGGTTTGGCTTCAACTACACCCCACAAATTCTAAAACAGATCACTAGTACCATCATCACCATCATCATCACTGTTCCAATATTTCCCAATTCCCAAAATGGTTTTTAAATGCACTATACTACATATTATAGAGTTTGACTAACCACTTAGCAGTACAGATATATTTTCTTAAATTTTTTGACAAATGAAACAGAAACTGAATAAATTATTTATTTTACCTCAGATTCACAAAATAAAATAAGCATTAATACCTAAAATGGAATAAAGTTACCTGCAGTGATACTGATTCCTAGTTGTGGAAACTTGGGTCAATTTCCTGTTTACCTATAAACAGAATTGTTCTTACAGGCATAAGATATGAGACATGAGAAATCATTTTATGAAATACCAAGCATGATATATATGTGAAATACTAAGAAAAGATATATAGCCAAGAGAAGAAACAGGTGTGAGACTTGAAAAAAAGCTAAATTATAATCCTCTACAATACCATAGAATGCAGAGAAATATCTAAAGTCTATAAATGGTGTAAATTAATCTATCATTATTAAAATGAGTAATACAAATGAAATAGCTTAATGTATCTACTTATTTATTGAACTAAATCTATTAGAAATCCCTTTGATTTCTAATTGTAAGGTCTGAATTATTTAATGTTAGTGACACTAACTATGACAATTACTTGCAAACAGAGTATATTTAATCCGTATTGTCCTTATTAATGAAGACACACATGATTTTGTATGCTTATTGAATTGAATAATAGTATTCATTGAATACTTTCTTTTTAAAGTGGCAATTCATATTTTTATCCATTTTAATTGATTTTTTTAATTTTTTGAAGTCACTTAAAAATTCTTGAATGTATTTTGGTCACAAATTTAGGTCTCAGAAGACTGCATATGTTGCCAGTCTCTCTGAATTGGTAGCTTGCCTTTCTACTCTTTTCTGTATCTAACTGCATCTTTGATAAACAGAAACTTTTCTTACATTTAACAAAGAACAACTTATTCTTCAGTTAATCCTTTTGGCCTCTTATTTAATAACTTGAAACTGTCATAAATCAACTAGCTGTATATGAAATTGTCTTTTTGTTAATTCACTTTTATATAATATTGGACATTTCTTCCAGTTCTGTACCAATAACCAGTGATGCATTTTGTTAATGTACCTATATAACATGACTCATCATAATAGAGTATTTCAGAAAATGCAGCATTTGGCTTTGTTTTATCTTAAGTATATGCATGTGTATTTGTTATTGCTGCTGTTCTTTTTTTATTAATACTTTTTGTATAAGATTGCTTTGTCATATACAGCAATTACAACCAAAAACCAGTGGTACTTTGATTAAATCCTTTAGGATAGGGGAAGGATTGCCATCTTCACAATATGAATTTTCAATTCATGATCATGAATGATCAGAATGATCACGATCATCCTTTTCTTATTCAAGTTTTGTTTAACTTCTATCATTTCACAGTTTTTAATACAAAGGCCACTACTCCTTTAAATAGATTTTAGATTTATTGCCACATATTTTTTATAACTTGATATTATTAGAAATGAACTTTTAAAATACTTTTAAAAGCCATCTTATTTGTAAAGGTTTTAAATTTACATACATAATCCTGCCTTCTGTAAATAATAATTTTACATATTTTTTTGAATCCCAATGCTATTTACTTTTGGTCATATGGGTACTGATTAGAACTACCTTATGAAAGACATAAGGTTTCCAACTCTGTTCTTGCTTTTAGAGCCCTTGCTTTACAGGAATCAAGCTGCCATATTTTGAGTAGTCCTAAGGAAAAACCCATGTGGTGAGGAAATGTCTCTGGTTAGTAGCCAGTTAAGACCTGAGTCCTACCACCAACCATGCAAATGAACTGGTGAGTGAATTCCCCACCCCCAAATCAGATCTGGAGCTGAGTGCTGATGCTACAGATGCTGCAGGTGCCTTGACTGCAGTCTTATTAGGGACACTGAGTAGAGGCACATAGCTAACCCACACAGGATTCCTGATCCACAGAAATCACTAGATAATAAAACATTTGTTTTTGCTTTAAAGCTACCAAGTTTCATGGTAATTTGTTAAGCAGAAAGATTTTACTAATACGTTCACCTTATCCAGTTAACTATGTTTGCATTCTTTCCTAATTTACTAAATGCTTGAAACTAAGTAGGGGTCTTGAAATTTATCGACAATTATTTTCTCTAAATCAATAAAGATATTGGTATTTTTCCCTTTTTATACTGTTAATATAACATGTACCAATGTTTAATTTTCAATGTTCAACTAAATTTAGATTTCTTATAATAAACTCTAATGATAATCTATTATACTTTATATTGAGAGATCTTGTTTGGTTAGAGTTCATTTAGGGTTTTTGCATCTATGTATATGTGAAATTGATTTAAATTTTTCCATTTTAAAATGGTGATCTCCTGGTGTCATAAAACCAAGTAGGACTGCCATCTTTATATTGTCCTAGAAAAGTTCAGTTTGTATTTGGCATTGTTACTTAATTTTTTTTTTAATTTTACTTAATTTTTTTTAAGTATCTGGCTTCCTTAGTAAAGCCATCTGGGCCTGAAGATTTCTCTGTAGTTGTTTTAATTATGGAATAAATTTCTTTCTCTCTCTTTCTCTTCTCTTTAAAAATATTTTAGTTAGTTTTGATAAATTAAATTTTTCTACGAATTTGTATAGTTCTCCTAAATGTTTACATATTTTAGCAAAGAGGTAGTTCATGCTTTTTTTATCTCTTTGATATTATATATTTATGCGGTAATGAATTCTTCTTCTGTAACTTTTTCTTCATCAATCTTTTTTATTTTATTTTATTTTATTTATTTATTTTTTGTAGTTTTTGGCCAGGTCTTGGTTTGAACCCACCACCTCCAGTAGTATATGGGCTCGGTGCCCTACTCCTTGAGCCACAGGCGCCCTTCTTCATCAATCTTGACAGTATTTTATCTACTATGTTATTTTTCTTTCACCATTTGTTGATTCTGTTTCATGTTTTTATTCTGCTTCATTCATTTATTTTTATTTTTATTTTTTATTTTGTTATTTCTTTATTCCTCCATTTTTTGGGTTAAGTCTATAAATTTTCTCTTATTACCAGACAGATAAAAACTATTTAATTTATTGATTTTCCATCTTTCTTCTGTGCTCTAAAGAGAGCAAAAGCAGATACCTCTTTATGAGCTAAGACTGACAAAAGTTTACTATGACAAAAGTTTACTATGGGCCAAGGGTTCTGGGTTCAGATGGCATGGCAATTTCCTAAATTCCTAGGGGTACATGAATAATCACACCATTGCTAACAATAGAACAGGCAAATTGTCAGATCCTTCCTAACTCTGATTTATAACCCAGACCACTACAACTCTGATAAGACAAAAGAAGAGCATTATAAGCAACTATACACCTTAACCCAGTTTCAGCCAGCTTATCAACACTGCTTGAAAACTTTTATTTTCTGTAGTTTACCTTTTGAATTAAATAGCCCAATTCCAATCATTTTGATGCTAAACCTCAGCCCAAAGTGAACATGGAATATATATTACATGTTTACTCATTATGCATGTACTCATGCCCCTCTAAATATGTATAGTTTTTCCCCTGAACTGCTGAATATATATGACTCTATTATATGATACAGACCCTGTGAGGCCCAAAATCCATGCTGCCCTTTCCCTCTTCCAAAAGAGTATCTTATTCCATGCCAGTGATACTTTTTTCCATTTGCAAACTAATATTGCTAATTAAGCTTTCCTTTCTACTACTTAGCATCCTGGTAGTCTTTTCAACAACACTTCTTTTCTCATGAATCCACTAAAATCTATTTTCTGCAAGCACAAATTAAAAAGCATCTCACAAGTTTTAATATATGGAACTTTCCTTAATGAGTTAATATTTTACCCACAGGCTATTTAGAACACATTTCTTAATTTCTAAGAATTTGGGGTATTTGCATTTATGTTATTATTTGATCATTTTAGTTCAGCTGCACTTATATTATTTCAGCCCTATGAAAATGTTTGACTTGCTTTATGAGTCAACATGCACGTGGAAATGGTTTTTAAATCTTTGATGTGGAAACTAAAATATTACAGTTATTATTCTGCTGTTTTTTAATGCAATTTTCCTCTAAGACAGCAAAATCAAGTATATCAATTTCATTGTTCATATTTTCCATGGCTTTATACATTTGTGTGTGTTTCTATCAGTTCTCAAAAGTGCTATAAATCTGCTACTATAAGTCAATTTATCCTGTTAATTGTGTCAAATATATATACATAGATATAAAATAAGCTGTCCAGAAAGTATTCAGCCACTGTTAATGTTATTTTTCATGTTACATGACTGGAAACTTTCTGAACAGTCTTCATATTTATGTGTGTGTATTAAAATATACACACACATAAATATATACTCACTTATTTATCTAGAGGCTTTGATATCAGGTGTATTCTTCTTTAAAACTGTATTATCTTCTTTAAAAGCTGCAGAGTAAGTCTCTCTTTACAAAGAGAATTCTGTTATACAGGGTAGACATCAAGTTTGTACTATTTTAAATTGCACACAAACTTTATGTCTACACTGTGTTAATGTAGACTTATCATCTTGATTTTGATTAATATTCGAGTGAAATACTATTCTCATTCTTTGATCTTTCAGTACTTCGATATTTTGTTATTCTACGCATTGCATAAAAGCATATAGTAGCACCCTATGTACAGTTTTCAATAAGGGTCTTTTACTTGAATGTTTTTATTCCATTTTTATTTCAAATAATCACTCAAGTTTCAAACAGTGAGATATTTTAAGATGAGAATCCATGTGAAGTTTGCATGTGAGATTCTTTCTAAGTTTCACACATGTTCTCGAAATAGAGACTTTCAGCGTCCCAATTACTATCTTCCTAGCCTTAAAATGTTAAATGTACTATAGGCTTGGGTCTGTACCTATGGCTCAAGCAGATAAGGCACCAGCCACATAGACCTGAGGGGGCAGGTTTGAATCCAGCCTGGGCCTGCCAAACAACCATGACGGCTGCAACAACAACAACAACAACAAAATATCTGGGCATTGTGGCGGGTGCCTGTAGTCCCAGCTACCTGGGAGGCTGAGGCAAGAGAATCGCTTAAGCCCAGGAGTTGAAGGTTGCTGTGAGCTATGATGCCAGGGCGATAGCTTCAGGCTCTGTCTCAAAAAAAAAAAAAAAAAAGTACTATAGGCTCATGGCCTCTCAACACACTCTCCAGAATCACTCAATAATCTCAGGGGAAAAAGCAACACCCAGGCTTCATTCCAGGGTTTTGATCGTCTCCAAAATGTAGCTCAGTATTTCAGAATCTGATTAAATTTCCAGTGTCTTTGGGTAAGTTGTTCCAAATTACCCAGTCTAAACTTCTTAAAAAGCCAATTATTTTTAAGACAAAGTACAGTAACAGGAAGGAGGAAAAAAGCATTAATTCTACTTATTAATAAGATTTATTATTGTTTCAGCAGTATTAGTAAGATTGGATTAATTTATTCTTTTGATAAAATTTCTCATTTATAATAAGCCTTTTTCTTTAGGTGTTTCATGAAATATGCTAGGTTTTTTTTTTTAATATTATTCTATTCAAGTGAAAAAAGAATCTTAGGTATTGGAAATGTGTTGAGGGAAAACCATCGTTTATATTAATTCCACTTACAAAAAAAAGACTAACGGGGTGGGGGATAATTTATTTATAGAATTTAGTAGGATATTTTATTTAATATTCACAAACTGAAAGCAGCCTTGATACAGGACAGGTGGCATCCTAGCCAGCTCAGCCCAGCAGAGGGGAGGACCTGCAGCCTCGGCCCTGGCAGTATTGCTGCAGTGGAAGCCAGGAGAGGAACCAGTGGGCTGGAGGGTAGGCATGGGGTCCCAGCCCCAGGCTCCAGTAGCCAGAGAGGCTCAACAGATACCAGTGCCTTAGTATCTCCTTCCCTTGACACTTAGGGCTGAACAGGGAGCCCCCAATTTCCTAGACCTGGTCAGTTTCATGTAAGTTTCCTAAGCCTTGATTCCATGAATGGACTGTGTGCATTCATTAATACACTCATTCACCTTGCCCCATCGAAAGGGTATCCATTCATTTATTACCAAGTCCTGGCCTCATGTAACCACAAGGAACCCATATGACTATACATACCCCTGGGCAAAGAGGCCAGGTAGCAAGAGCTTCCTCCATACACACACTTGGTTTTTTTCTCTCTGCCAGGAGCTTTGGTGTTTTTTTATTCTTTTCTGTAATATGAATCTTATCCTACAACTGATCTTTGGTCTATGGATTCATTCTTTGAATTGCACAAGACCAAGAACCTACTGAAGACAAAATTCTGGTATCATCCTGGCAGAAGTAAATTCCATTTAGCTTTGTCCAAGACGGAAAGTAACCAATCTGTAAAAGAAACTAATCTATGTTTATATAAGTACTCTTGCACTATCACTGTTGGATGCATTTGCATGTTTTCCCTATCAGACACTAAATGTTAAGGACAATGAGCTTCCTCTATTCAGTTTCTTTTTTGTCATTACCCATCTCTATCAATATACAGTTTTCCTCTGCTCTCCCTTAATTCTCATTGTCTTCTTAAACATAACTGAGATTTGTTTTCCAGTACTTCTGTCATCATCAACAGCTTTTATCAAGGTCACTGATGATTTGAGACATTGATGACTTGATCATGCTGAATTTCCCAGATATTTCTTTGTCTTTATCCTAATTGATTACTCATCAGCATTGAATAAGTTATTATTAATTTGAGGCTTAGTCTCACTTTTATAACTTTTGCTGGGCAGAGTGGGCTGCTCTGATCTCCCCAGCCCATGATGCTAGAGTCAGTATAATGCCAATTTAGCTTTTGGTTAAACCTACTCAACAGCACATTCAATAAAAAACTAAGATTTCATTAAGGGGACATTATTATAGTCTATGGATCTTGTTCCAATGTGTGCTCTACACGAACTTAATTGCTTTGATGGTTGAATGCTTTTATACCAACCTACTAAGGCAAACGTTATTTCATTCTGTTAAACAGTCTATCACATTTTTAATTTTGGAAAGTGGGAAGGCAATTGTTTCCTGTTCTTTTTTGTTTGTTTTGCTTTGCTTTTTGTTTTGGTAACAGCATTCAGATCAATAGGAAGTATGTAACAATTTGGATAGAATTAAAGACCATTATCTTTAGTATGTATCTGAAGTATCTAAAGAAAGTGAAAATGAACACCACATGTACTCACTATTAAACTGGAACTAACTGAAGAGCACACATGTGCTTAGAAGAAGCAAAACTTACCAGAAATCAAATGGGTGATGGGAAAGGAGAGTAAGGGTGAACACCTACCTAACCGGTAAAACAAACATGAACTGGGTGATGGGCTCAGTTATCACTATGACTCAAGCACTATACAAGTAACTCATGTAACCAAAAACATTAGTGCCCTGTAATTCTTCTAAATTAAAAAAAAGTTGGACATGGACTCTGAAAAAAAATAAAATAAAAATAAGGAAATATATTCAAGCTAAATAGACAAATATTAGCTTCATAACAAAATTATGACTGGTTGGAGGCTAGACTTTTAATTTTTGCTTCAATAAAAATTTGTCTTTTGCTTACATTTGTCATACTTCAATAATTATGTCACTTTTATTCAGCACATTCTTTTAAATTACTTCAAATCTGGCATATGTGATTTAAAATTCTAGTCAGACAGTGATACCTTTTGAAGACAATGAACTCTTGAGGATTTTAACAGTAGTGTATGGAAGTTCAATATAATGTCTGTTTTGCCTTTGATTTAGAAGATTAAATAACATTACATTAAAATGTGAATGGTCATACCGCCTTAGAATGATTCATAGTAACTAGATGGTAGTAAAGGGGTTCTTTGCTTTATTTTTTTCATTTTTATTTATTTATTTATTTTTGCAGTTTTTGACCAGGGCCAGCTTTGAACCCACCATTTATGGTATATGGGGCCAATGCCCCACTCCTTGAGCCACAGGTGCCACCTTGCTTGATTTTTTAAAATAGCATTTCTTTAATATGTTTCTTTTATAAGCTCAAGATAGTAGAGAAATAAGGGAGAATAAGATTAGCAATACTGCTTTAGGAAAAAATCCAATAGTAGTAAGTGTGTGAATCTGACCAGCTGTCCATTATAATGTGAGGACTTCAAAAAAAAGAGAGAGAGAGAAAGAAATTATTCCCCAAATTAAGTAAGGCCTCTCTAAGTCACTAGGGGTAATTCCTTCCAAGTGAATGTACTCTCTCTTGCATTTATTTCATTTGTTTGAATATTACTCATTCATTATTCGGTTTGAATGTAAAATTAATGCACATTCTCTTCCCTCCTGGTTGAGGCAGAGATAGCAGATTTGTTAATTAACTGAATGCAACCGATTTATTATATTTCTTAGAATATGCAAAACTCTAGAAAGTCAATGATTATCTTTCTTCAATAATCCTGCAGCCGCAACTCTGTATATACCTGAATTCTGCCAAGTAGACACACTCACGAGGTATTTTAAAAAATAGAAATGAGGCTGTATTGATGCTTTTGGTATTTTTCCTGATCTATTGATTCTAGTGTATGTCCTGTGTGTGTGAGGGGGGTGGTTGTGTGTGTTAGTTGTAACAAATATTCCAGTGCCCAAGACTTTTGAATGCCTAGGCAATAGGGCATCTGGGTTTGTTTGTTTGTGTTTTTCAGTATGAGATCATAGCCAAAATTATTTAGAACAAGTAGCTTTCATATGATCCAGCTTGGCGTACACTACTTTACCTTAACAGTGACAGACACTGGTATATCCTTCAGGGACAGTTTTAAATGGTATAGGAGTATTTATGGAAGTTTGGCCTACAGCTAAGTCTTCTAGTAGGTCCAATGATTTTTAAATACTCTGTTGAACTGTATATTTTTCTGCATAAGCTGGGTATAGTTAGTTGGGTGATCTACACCTGAACCCCTAACTGGCACTTTTTTTTAACCATCCTTCATTAATTTTATTCCAAAGAATTAAAACATTGTTAAAAATTACTTTAATATTCTCATAAAGCAAAATGTTTAAAATGTTAGAAATCTCCAGTGGTTCTTCCTTAGCTTTGGTGGGGGAAAATTCTCACTTAATTCCCAAAAGTTTTGAAACCTTTGATGGCCAGGCTCATTGAGTTGTATTCTCTCCCATTTTCTTTCATGTAGCTAACAATAATGAATGCTGTCCAACACTAGAGAGAAATGATTGACTATAAAGTATTTATAAGTGATACAACTATGTATTTACACTTTGGTTTTGTAGATCAATCAGGAAAATTACTTTAACTATAAACAAAGAGCCAGTTTCCATGTGTAATAAACTTCTTTATTTGAGGAGGAAAGAAAGTGGGAAATATTTTTAAAAAACTGAGTCTGTAATGAGAAGAACTAGAAATGAGACCATAATTTTGAGTATTTTTTACATTGTCCTTAGAAAACAATAATTTTTATAGTATGCCACCACAATTTCCAGTAAACAATTGTTTACATTTAGTTTGATAAAGTGGTATTTATGGTATGTTAAAAGATCCATATCCATGCATGAGGATTTGAAAAGTGTTATATACAATTCTTTTTTAAAAATTTTTATTATTAAATCATATTTGTGCACATTAATACTATCATGGGGTACAGTGTGTTGTTTCCATATACAATTTGAAATACTTTCATCCAGTTGGCCAACATAGCCTTCATGTCATTCTCATAGTTGTTGTGTTAAGACATTTATAATCCCCATTAAGAAAGATTCACATGTACCCTTGTAAGATA
>CAUYQV010031084.1:0-23350 GCA_963574575.1 Galagoides demidoff | reverse complement strand
TAAATGTAGAATATAAATGTCTTAACACAATAACTAAGAAAAAGACATGAAGGCTATGTTAACCAGTTGGATGAAAGTATTTCAAATTGTATACAGAAACAGTACACTGTACCCCATGAGAGTATTAATGTACACTGCTATGATTTAATTAAAAAAAATTAAAAAATATATCAATAAGGAAGATTAAAAAAAACTATTTGCATCAGTTTCCTCTTCTATACAATGAGATCAAAAGTAATGTCATAAGATTTTTTGTGAGGATTAAATTAATGTATGTAAAATACAGCTGGCAACTTGTATGCATTATGTGTTAAGCTATGTTGTATGGCTTTCTTCTGTGCTGTCTTAAATGTTTTGGAATTAAAGAAAACAAAATTAGGGCAGCCTATGATTCCCAAACTCCTCCCTTTAGTTTTCCCTATGTACAGACTAGCTTTTCATGAAAATACTCAGCTCCGAAAGAGTAGAGACTTCTGATTTGTTCACTTGATGGTGCCTAAGCATGAGGAACAGCCAGTCTGTAGTAGGTGTGCAATAAATATACATGGAACAAATGAGTGAACCTGTCCAACTACCTCATGTTTTGAAGAATAAGTAGACATATTTACAATTATTCTATCATGACAATTCCATTCAATCTGAAATGAAGGCCTCATTCATAATAACCAGGACATTATAAAAAAAAAAATAAGAAAGCCTTCACAATGAGGAAACATGTCTAATTCCTCTTTGTTTTGCTTCTTTAAAACTCTGCACTGGAAATGATCCTGTAGTGAGGCATCTGTGAACACTTTTCTATTCTTGGCATTTTAAACAGAATGACTCTTTTGGTAAAGTGCAAACATTATGGAACCACAGACCAGGTGCAGAGCTAGCCCACAGGAAGAAAGCCTGAGAATTTTTATTTAAATGGTAACAAAATAGATTAGTATATAATCTGAACCCTATAAACCATGTGTTGGCTAGCAAATGTTCAGAGATTAACCCTTCTGAGTGCATTGATATATGGCAGATCTTGGCATGGGTCTCAGGCACGTGGTTTTCTGTTATGAATCCATGATTGTAGTCTGTTTCAACTGGATTATTACTGTTCCCACCACTCTTCTCATTCCCTGATGGATCTCACTCTTATGGCCAGTTAATTACCCATTTCATAATAAACATTAAATAACTGTTTTGACTAATCAAAGCTCAAATGCATAAATTGTATGGAATTTCTCTTATTGAATCTTTACAAATCCACATACACTACTACGAAATTAACATTTTATGGTTGTATGAATGCCCATGTATAATGTCATTAACACTCATATATTTGTCCCTGAGGAAGGGTCAACATGGGGAATCTCAGAAAATATTAGAAAAAATATCAGGAAACCACTAAAAAAATGTTTAAAATGGTCAAGCCAAAACCTGTGGGTTTCTATAGAATCTCATCACCATTCAGCCAATATAGTGTAATGGTTATAAGAAAAGGCTTTGGAATAAGAAAGACTTGGGTTTACTCTTTCCTTTACTGTGACTTGGATTAGTATATTCTCTACATTTCAGTCTACTCATTTGTAAAATGAAGATGTTAATCCTACCTTGTAGAATTATTGTAAGGTCCAAATGAGTTAATGTATAGTAAAAAACCATCACACAAAAAATATGCAAAAAAATCAAGTTCTTGCTAGTCTGGTGTGATGGCTCATGCCTATAGTCCTAGAACCTGGGAGGCCAACATGGAAGATTCCCTTGAGGCCAGGAGTTCAAAACCAGCCTGGACAAGAGCAAGATCCCATCTCTACTAAAAATAGAAAAAATTAGTTGGATGTTGTGGCAGGTGCCTGTAGTTATAGGTCATCAGGAGGCCTAGGTAACAGGATCCCTTGAATCCAGGAGTTTGAGGTTGCTGTGAGGTAAGCTGATGCCATAGCACTCTAGCCTAGGTGACAGACCAAGAATGTCTCAAAAAAATAAAATGAAAAAAGAAGAGAGGAAAAAAGTAATTAAACGGAATAGCTTCTGTACAGCTAAGGAGACAACAAACAAAGCAAACAGACAACCTTCAGAATGCGAAAAGATATTTGCATATCATGAATCAGACAAAATCTTGATAACAAGGATCTACAGAGAACACAAATTAATCAACAAAAAAAAAAAGATCCAACAATCCAATGTATCACTGGGGAAGAGACATGAACAGAACTTTCTCTAAAGAAGACAGAGGAATGGCTAGCAAACATGATAAATGCTCATCATTCCCAATCATCAGAGAAATGCAAATCAAAACCACCCTGAGATATCATCTAACCCCAATGAGAATGGCCCACATCACAAAGTCTCAGAGCTGCCCATGCTGGCATGGATGTGGAGAAAAGGGAGCACTTTTACACTCCTGGTCGGACTGCAAACTAATAAAACCTTTTGGAAGGAAGTATGGAAAATCCTCAAAGAACTCAAATTAGACCTCCCATTTGATCCTGCAATCTCATTATTAGGCATCTACTCAAAAGTCATTTTATCATAAGAAATGACTGTTTTTGCACTGGACTGTTTATTGCAGCTCAGTTTACAATCACCAAAATGTGGTAACAGTCTAAATGCCCACCAAACCAGGAAAGGATTAACAAGCTGTGGTTTATGTATACCATGGAATGCTATTCAGCCATTAAAAAGGATGGAGACTTTGCATCTTTTAACCTGGGTGAAGATGGAACACATTTTTCTTAGTAAAGCATCACAAGAATGGAGAAGCAAGAATCCAATGTACTCAATTCTAATATGAAGGCAGTAATGAGCTAATACAAGGTGGGGGGGGGGTAGGGGAATGACTTAGAAGAAGGATGGAGCGAGGGAGATGGGGATTTCACTTTCACTGTATGGCACACCTCTTGGGGGTGGGACACATTATAAGAGGCACTTTACCTAACAAATATTATCAGTGTAAACTAATTCTTTGTATCCTCAATGAATCCCAAACAATAAATAAAAAAGAAGGGAGGAAGAAAAGAAGAACAGATCTCTTACAAAGAAGCAAAAAAGTTATTGTTAATATTATCTATGATATTCATCAATTTATTTAAGAATACTTCCTGAGGACTAAATATGTGTCAGGTACTGTTTCACCCTGGTAATATTAAGAGGATTCCTTTGACCTAGAAGGAAATAAACTTTTAAATAAATGGTGCAATAAAGTGTGCCTGGTTGTATGATGTAAATATGTAATAAGTTCAATGAGAACACAAAACTTCAATTCTACCCAAGGAGGTAGTGTTTAAGAAAGAGATGTCCAGGCAGTGCCCATAGCTCAGTGAGTAGGGCACCAGCCACATATACCCACGTACTCCAAGGCTCAGCACCTGTAGCTCAAGTGGCAAAGGCACCAGCCACATACACCAGACCTGGCAGGTTCGAATCCAGCCCAGGGCCTGCCAAACAACAATGACAACTACAACCAAAAAATAGCCGGGCATTGTGGTGGGCACTTGTAGTCTCAGCTACTTAGGAGGCTTAGGCAAGAGAATTGCTTAAGCTCTAGAGTTTGAGGTTGCTGTGGGCTGTGACACCAAGGCATTCTACTGAGGGTAACATAGTGAGACTGTCTCAAAGAAGAAAGAAAGAAAGAAAGAGATGGCATACTCAAGGGTATAAATGGCAAGGGGTTATTAGGCAGACTGTTTACAGAGACATGGGCAAGGTTAAGGGAATTCACAAGGATGGTAAAGCTCCCAAGGATGAATGGGAAGAAGTTAACACCCCTAGGCTGAAAGGAACAGGAAGACTTGTTTCCAGTATCACGTGAGAGCTGTAGCCATGGCGTAGGTCAGAGCAAAACCACTACCAACGCAGGGATGAACGCATGGAGAGGTAGAGAGCATTTTAGGGAGACAGCACAACAAAAGCAAAAATACAGAGCTGTTGAGGAGAAAAACCAAAACACACCCTATTTATGGAATATAAAATGCAAGGCCAGAGATGAAGTAGAAAGCAAATCATAGAAGGCCTGGTATATCACACCAAGGCATTTGGACCATATCCTATACAACCAATGACAGCCTATGCCCCCAAATGGCTAAAAGGATCTATTGCTAATTAGTCCGTGTGTGTGTGCATGTGTGTGTATATGTGTGTGTGTGCGTGCACGCCCACACTTAAGAGAAGATGGTACTGAGTAAATAGTTTCTGGGTCTATTTCCCTGCTTCAGACTTTTCTAACCAATGCTGCTAATAAAAATCACATATGTTATGGAAGACACTGTACCATTCCTAATTATTTTAGGGTAATGCATTTAGTTACACACTAAATTAACACTAATTGAAGTTGGAAGAGGTTCAGAAAGCAATTAAGTATTACTTGGACTAGAATGGTGAAATAGGGTGTGTTGTTCTCTCTACAGAATTTGTGTTGAATGATTTCACGGAGCCGAATTGACATTTTCCCCCTAAATTCCAGCAAGTAATTCAGTCGCCTTCATTTTTTCTCCAAAGTACATGGAAATGAGAAAAAAAAAGATGCTAATGCAAGTATATTTCTCCGTTTAGATTTGCTCTTGCATTAGGTATTTAGACTAAAAGCCAAAATGATCTTATGGTGAAGGCTACAAACTCCAAGTCACGTATAATGAATCATCTGTGTTGCTTCTTTCCTATCTTGTCAATGGAAATACAAGAGATGTATTTAGAAGCTTATTCCAAGAAAAAATTGGAATGTAATTATTAAAAGAAAAAAAGAGCCATTATATGCTGTACCTGCCCTGTATAAAAAGCTATTATATGCTTTTTTTTTTTTTTTGGTCCTGTTTATATCTTTTGTATAAAAAGAGGTAGAGAAAATACTCTCATTTTCTTTGCACCCAAACACAAATCCTGTAACTTGCAGCATGCATTTTTAAATAATAAGCAGAGATTTATTTTGCAGAAGATTATTTTGAAGTCTAGGCACAGTCTGGAAGCACACAGCAACATGGCCCAGATTAACCAATTATAGAAATTAAGCCTTTAACTCTAACTCTCTTGGCTAGTAAAACATGAACTAAAAATTAAACAGATTTGTGGCTATTTCTGTATATATATTATATTTTATAACTTAAAAGATTACCAAGTTAAATTGATTACCTAACTTTATTTTGGCCCAGGTCAATTATTGTTTATTATCTAGTTTTAAGGTTTAAGAGCAGCAGACTAGCTTAACTCTTAGAAAACACATGACAGTATACACAATTCTACTTCTTTAGCTTGTATATATTCTGGATTTAGATACAACCAATTTTTAATTAATTTGTTGTGTCTTAAAATAAGCGTGTGGCTTAAAACACCAACCTGATAACTTATTTACTTAGAGATTTCCTGAGGGTTGGGGTGGAATCAGAGGAATAATTAAGTCACTACAGGTCTCTAGCGTATAATGGCAATTTAGAAATTCATGGGAGCATTTGCTTCCTCTCATGTGGGAGAGTTTCTATAGAGAAAAAAAGTAAGAATTAAAACTCAGGGGAAATGACTGCATCCAAGGAAAGAAGGGAAGATTCTACTTCAAAAGAAGGACAATTTAGACAAAGACCAGCTGCTCTAAAGCCCAAGGAAGAAGCAGACCACAGATATTCAAGAACTTCTTGCTCATTTTTTAATGAGCAGAGAGTCTCCCATGGGGAGCTATAATTTGTTCAGTGTTGCTGGAAAGTAGAACTCGTAGGGGACAACAGTCTCAGATAAGCCGGAGAGCAGTCCTCAGACAGACAGTGTGCCAGGAATTTAAACGTCATTTGGTGGTAACAGAGACCCATGAGGAATGTGAGGAAGAGGAGGGGTTTGCTATAGTTTGCCCTTGAGAAGTACCAGGGAGAGCAGTACAGAGGCTGCATTCAAGGGTGTGAGCCAGGAAGCATCTTAGCAGATGACACACAATACTCGTAAACATTGGAACATTCATGATTAAACTGATCGCTGTTAAGGAATAACTCCAAAGGTTTTAGACTTGAGGATACCAGGCTCAAAATAATTTTTAAGAAGTAAGAGGGATACTTTATAAATTAAAGTTGCAACAGGAAACAGAAGACACACACTAACTGAGATAATTCAAGACAGGCTTAGGGAAAGAACTCTGGGCAGGGAGTAGGAAAACATAAGGGGTAGCTCAGTACCCAGGGGTAGAACAGGGCGGCTGTTACCAGCCTGGAGCCTAAAGGATGAGGGGAAAGAGCTGTTGGACCCTGGGGAAGAGCCATGGCCTTGGGCAAAGGTCACAGGCAATCCAAGGCAAACCCTCAGGTACAAAGCTGAAAAAATACCTCCCCTTGTTCTCCTCTCTCCCCATCTCCTGCCTGGTCTCCTCTTTGGCCAAGCCCAATCAGAAACCAGGAGGCAAGGGGGGTGTCTGACAGCACATACAGAACTGCTTTCTGGACCAAAGCAGATGATGGAGAAGTGTGAAAGGTGGATTGGAGGAACAAATGGGAGTTATCCAGCACAATCCACCTTTTCTACCCCCCAGGATCTCCTTTCCTCCATCCATTCAACAATTTATTCCCTAAGCCACAGTACACACAACATCACATCAGCCACTAGATCCTAGCAGGCTGCATTCAATTCTGCCATACTGGCTGTCTGAACCTACATTAGCCATCGCCAGTGTGTTCAAATAACGCAGCAGGAGAAAATGAGAGAAAAGCAATTACAGGGCCTAAGCATAACTGCCATGAGGCTCCGTGTGTGTCTGTGTGTGCATGTGTGCACACATGTGTGACCTACAGTGGTAATCCTAACTGCCTCCATTTTTTAAAGACAGGGTTTACTCTGTTACCTGGGCTACTATAGTTGAAGTGGTGGCATCACAGTTCACTGCAACCTCAAGTTTCTGGGCACAAGTGAGCCTCCTCCTGCTTCAGCCTCCCACGTAGCTGAGACTACAGGCACATGCCACCAAGCCTGACTTATTTCTCTATTTTTTAGAGACAGAATCGCCCTCTCGCTTAGGCTGGTCTCAAACTTCTGGCTGCAAATGATCCCCCCCCCCCAACTACCTCCTTCCACTCCCCATTCCACGTTCTACTCACTCTCTGCCACAACTCAGATGAAAGGGCTTCCTTACCTGAAAGAGTGACCGAAACCTTCATCTCTGCAGCACGAGTCTTTGGTGGACTTGTCTTCTAAGTTATCACAGGTCCCTGTTGATAAAGACTATTAGAAAAGGGAATACTAAACAAGAGGAGTGAATGTCCTCTGAGGTCCAGACATAGTCCTCCGTGCTCCACGTTGCCACCAAACCCAATTTCCCCTGGTAATCAATTACCCGGGCAGAACAATAACTGAGGAGTCAATGCCAAATCCAAATCCTGGATGTGTTCTTTCAGGCCTGACCTGGCACCAATACAGAGGCCTTACCTGTCAGGCCCAGAGCAGGGAACCTATTCTCCCCTGACCAGACTCTGTGCACAGACTGTGTACTGCAGTCTCTGGAGGAAGTGCAGTGAAGGACTCAGGTCCCAGTGGGCTGGCCCTGCTCTCAGGCATATCAGTGTCACTGTCTTGGTACTTTCATTTGCAAAATCTCTTTATTGGGACAAGCCTCCAGTGGGATGCTATTCAAGTACCTCTGCCACGACCTCCTTGAACACACTTCTCTAGTGTGACTCAGAACTCCCCACTTTACTACTAGTCCCTCTTCCTTTCCTCCCCACCGGCCCCAGGGTCCACCAAGCAGCAGAAGCCTTTTATTTTGGAGCTGCCACAGCACGAGACAGTCTCCCAGTCTGCACTGAGACATCTGACCTTGCCTGGTGCCATTCCATGGGGAAAAATAGATCACTGGGGAGCTGTCACCCTTTCCTGTTTGGTCTCTTGTTTATACTATCAAAGTGGAATAAAGGCCCAAATGGGGCTCAGCGTCCATAGCTCAGTGGCTAGAATGTCAGCCACATACACCAAGGCTGGAGGGTTCTAACCTGGCCCAGGCCTGCCAAACAACAATGACAATTACAACCAAAAAATAGCCGGGCATTGTGGCAGGTACCTGTAATCCCAACTACTTGGGAGGCTGAGGCAAGAGAATCACTTAAGCCCAAGAGTTTGAGGTTGCTGTGAACTGTGACGCCACAGCACTGTACCAGAGGTGATATAGTGAGACTCTGTCTCAAAAAATAAATAAATAAATAAAAATAAAGGCTCAAATGTTATTTTCATTTTGTTTCACTGTCTTAACTGACTACCTTGACAACTAGCAGTTCTATCTCTCCTGACAATTACAACTTCCTCACCTATCAATTCAGGGGCAAGAGGAGGCTAAAAAGATTGGGGGACAATCTCTGCTTCCAATGTATCCCCCCAGCCTCTGCCAAGATAATAACCTAAAAGCACCATCACATCCTAGGTAGAATGGGAGAGATTAGTCCTACTGTTACACTCCCATTTATTTTACCAGTCTGGTCCTTAAAAAAACTGTCTAGATCAGATGATAGTAGACTACCATGAATTTAACTGAGGGCAAACTCTAGTCTCAGCTTCTGGTAGTGAGTATACTAGTGAATTCATTCCTTTTTAATATCCATGAGAAAGGAGAATCAGAAGCTCAGATTTAACTGGGACGTGGAGGGCAGAGGGAATGAGAAAACCTACCTAATGGGTGCAATGAACACTATCTGGGTGACAGGCACACTTAGAACCCTGACTTAAGCAGTACCAAGGTAATGCATGTAACCAAAAACATTTGTACCCCCATAACACATTTTTTTAAATGTACTGAGTGGATAATAGATTATATTCACAGTCTTGTCCTCTCCTGCCCTTTATTATGATGAGGCCCAAATGAACCTGGACTATCTGAACATTCCAGAGACCATCATGTTTGTCTGCTACCTTGTTAATCAGATGTGATGCACAAGCAGTGCTAAGTATTCTGGATGATCTGGTAAGACCCAGGTGCTCCAGAGGGCAGGATGTAAATTCTATAAAAAATTAACAGATAATTGGCCAGTCACAGGGGCTCAATTCTGTAATCCTAGCACTCTGGGAGACCAAGGTGGGTAGATTGCCTGAGTTCAGGAGTTTGAGATCAGCCTAAGCAAGAGCTAGACTCCATCTTTAAAAAATAGCCAGGCAAGGGCAGCACCTGTGGTTCAGTAAGTAGGGCATCGGCCCCATACACCAAAGGTGGCGGGTTCAAACCCAGCCCCAGCCAAACTACAACAAAAGAAATAGCCGGGCATTGTGGTGAGCACCTGTAGTTCCAGCTACTCAGGAGGCTGAGGCAAGAGAATTGGCTAAGCCCAAGAGCTGGAGGTTGCTGTGAGCTAGGACGCCATGACACTCTACCGAGGGTGACAAAGTGAGATTCTGTCTCAAAAAAAAAAAAAAAAAAGATAGCCAGGTATTGTGCTGGGTACCTGTAGTCCCAGCCACTTGGGAGGCTGAGGCAAGAGGATCACTTGAGCCCAAGAGTTTGAGGTTGCTGTAAGCTATGATGCCACAGCACTCTATCAAATGTGACGAAGCAGAACTATTGTCTCAAAAAAAAAATTTAAAGGATGCCTTATCAGCTAAGTTTTAGGGGTGAAGAGTGCCAAGACATTTCCTGCAAGGTAAGGAGGGAACAAGTTACTACACTTAACACCTTCTAACACTATAAAACACAGGCCTACCAATGGCCTTTTCATGTTTTCAAGACAACACACTAAACTTAGGAATACTGTTCTAATTCATTTATTATGGGATGCAGAATGCTGCCCATTTTCAGAGAGACCCAGGACATTCTAGTGGAACTACAGCACAAGTACAAGCCAGGCTACAGTACAAATAATCCTGTTGCTTAGGCCATATGACAAGGCATACCCTGATGGTATTGGAGGTGATAAATAAAGAAACCATGAGGAATATTTGGCAAATTCCAATGGGAAGTTGCAGTATAGACCTCTAGAATTCTGATCAAGACCAAGCACTTTCAGTGCAGAGCTATACACCATGCCAAAAGCAACGCCCGGCATGTTGTTGACTCTGGGTGAAAACTAAGGGCCTATGTGATAGGAGGTGCCCATTATGAACTAGGTGCCATCAGACCACCAAGTCACAAGAATGAGAAAGCTCACAAGCAACCTGTCATATGATGGAAATGACGCATTTTATATCAAGCCTAGGCAGATCTAGAGAATAAGTAAGTGGACAAATAGGTAGCCCAGACCTGCATGTAACTCATGACCATTGCACATACAAGGGTGTGACAATTAACTTTTAAAAATTGCCACCATGCACTTACATTGGCAGCACTGTACAAACAACTTGGTAAGGTTTCATAACCTTGGTATGTCAGTGTCTCATAGTTTTGTTCATGTTGACATGTGGCGTTGTCTTGCTGAGTGATGTTCCTTACTGTAGTTGTGTTTTTGTGTGCCTTCACAAGAATGTCAGAACTTGAATTAGAGCAACAAAAATTTGTAAATTTCTCATTAAACTTGGCAAGAGTGGAAGTAAAATCAGAGACATGTTAGTTCAAGTTTATGGGGATAATGCCATGAAGAAAACAGGAGGGTACAAGAGGATTAAACATTTCTCTGAAGGGAGAGAAAGTATAACAAGCAGAACTGATGAAAACATTGCAAAAATTTGTCCAACTGTGTGTCAAAATTGTCAACTGACTATGAGAAGCATAGCAGACTAAGTAAATATAGATAAACAGTTAGAAAAATCTTAACTGAAAATCTTGCCCAACAATTCATGGCTCTTGCATCATGACAATGGACCAGCTCACATAGCACTATATATGAGGGAGTTTTTAGCCAGTAAACAAATCATTTTATTGGAACACCTTTCCTACTTACCTGATATTGCCCCCAATAACTTTTTTCTTTACCTGAAGATAAAGGAAAAGTTGAGAGAAAGAAATTTTAATGATATTCAGGACATCCAGGGTAATATGATGACAGCTTGATGGCCATTCCAGAAAGAGCTCCAAAATTGCTTTGAAAGGTGGACTAGGCATTGGAATTGGTGCATAACTTTCCAAGGGGAGTATTCTGAAGGTGACAGTAGTGATATTCATAAATGAGGTATGTGACAGTTTTTCTAGGATGAGTTCTTGAACTTAATTGTCTGTACACCTTGCCCTCAGCTTATTCCTATGGCTTCACAGGATTTCCCCAGGACCAGTTGAAGAAGCAAGAAAACCTAGAGTTGGTTTAAAGATGAGTGATTTGATATTTTGACAGGAGACCCCAAAGGATTGAAGTTGCATTGCACACTCACCAAATGGGTGATCTTAAAAAACAGTAATAAAGAGGAATCTTCCTGGTGAGCAGAGTTTTGGGTGGAAGGAGAAGTCACCAAAATAAGAATATATATGGACTCGGTGGCAGTTTTTGCTAGCTGTTCGGGGGCTGAAAGGTCATAATGGAAAGATCAGAGACAAATAGGTCTGGGAGAAAAGATTTGGATGGAGCTATGACAGTGGATCTTTGTATCATACATCAATGCCCACCAGACAGCATCCACCAAAGGTGAGGCACAAAACAACTAAGTGGACAGGAAGAGTCAGTCAGTAGATGGCAGCCAGGCTCTGTCTTCAGCCTCTCCAGTGTTTAAATAATGGACCCATAATTATGGCCATAGTGTCAAGAAAAAAATGGATGCTATACATATATCTAATAAGTTGGACTCCCTCTTCCCAAGGCTAATCCATCTACCTTACTGTTGGGTATCTGACCTGTTGTGAATAGAGGCAATGTTGAGACCTCACTTCAGTTTATCCCTCAAGGATCCCAAGTAGACATTTGGTGGCACATTATTGGACTCATTCCACATAGGACTGACAGAAATCAATGTGTTATCCAGGCATGAGTTTGACTTTCCTGCCCATGATATCTTGACCAGCATTGCTATCTAAGGGATGTGGAGTGTCAGGTTTTCTAACACAGGTTCATGTTTCACATCACTTTCTACCAAGACCTACTTTTTGGCAAAGGAGGGAGGTCAGTGAGCATATGACCATGGACTTCACTGGTCTTATCACATGCTGCATTATCCAGATCGTGGCAGCCTGAAAGAGCATTAGAATAGCCTCTTAAAAATAAAACTAAGACAACAGGTTAGAGATGACATTCTTTGAGGATAAAAAGATAAGCATATATTTTTCAGGATGCAGTACACACTTTAAATCAATGCCATATGCTGTGCCCCCAGTAGCATATACCGGTTAGAGAATCAGGGTAGAAACAGTAGTATCCCTTTCTACTGCCATTCCTAATAACCTACTTGGAGAATGTGTGCCTCCTGTCGGTGCAGTGTTTGGCTCTGTGAATCTGGAGGCACTATGCTTTTACTAGGGTACACATTCAGAGTCCCACTAAATATAAAGTTAAAGCTGACATCTGGTAACTTTAGGATATTTTTTTTTAGGATATTTTATTTTTTTGAGACAGAGTCTAAAGCTGTCATTGTGGATAGAGTATCATGATGTTATCATAGCTCACAGCAACCTCCAACTCTTGGGCTCAAGTGATCCTCTTGCCTCAGTTTTTTCTAGTTTTAGTAGAGATGGGGTCTAATTCTTGCTCAGGCTGGTCTCAAACCCATGAGCTCAAGCAATCCACCCACCTCGGCCTTCTAGTGTGCTAGGACTACAGGTATGAGCTACCATGCCTGGCCTAACTTTAGGATATTTACCCCGGTAAAGTAATAGGCACCGAAGAGGTTAACAGACTGGAAAAAATAATTTACTAATCTTTGTAAGGATATGGACTTGCTACTACATAATTTTAGCATAAAAGAATATGTTTGTCACTCAACTGATCCATTATATCTTTTGCCATTTCCTTGTCTGTTTTTAACTATTGTTTTCTCTTTCAATAAAATGTTACTAATAGAACACATTATTCTATTCAATATTATGTTATCTCTAAAATTAAGCAGAACATTAGTGGCAATGAACTAGTTTCAATCAATCCATTCATTTCTAATTTCAAAATATTAAGGGGATACAAATATTTTTGTCGCATGGATACCTTGTGTAATGCTTAAGGTGGAGCTTTTAATGTGCCCATCACCAGAAGGTGTTTCTTGTACCTGATACACAAGTTTTTACTTCTCATTCCCTCCCACATTTCTACCTTCTTTGTTTCCAATGACTTTCACATTTCTTTGTCCTGTGTGTGCCCATTGTTTAGCTTCCAGGTGCTAGAGAGTATATGTGGTGTTTTTTTCCATTCCTGAGATAATTTGCTTAGGATAATGGTCTCCGGATCCATCCAAGTTGCCGCAAAAGACATTATTTCATTCCTTTTTATGGCTAAGTAGTACCCTGTGGTCTATATATACCACATTTTCTTAATCTACTCATGAATTGATGAGCACTTAGGTTGATTCCATATCTTCACAATTATGAATTGTATTGCAATAAACATTTAAGTGCAGACATCTTTTTGATAAAATGTTTTTTTTCCTTTGGGTAGATACACAGTAGTGGGATTGCAGGATCAAATGGTAAGTCTGCATTTATTTTTTTGAGGACTTACCATACTGTTCTCCATAGAGGTTGTACTAATTTGCAGTCCTGAAATTTACAGTATTTCTCTCTGCATCTATGCCAACATCTATTACTTTTTGAATTTTTAGTAATGATCATTCTCATGGGATAAGGTATCATAGTGGTTTTAATTTGCATTTCCCTGATGATTAGTGATGTTAAAGTTTTTTTATATGTTTTTTAACCATTCGTCTATTTTCTTTTGAAAAGCTTCTGTTCATATCTCTTTCCCACCTTTCAATGGAGTTGTTTTTGAACTTGCTGAGATTTGTTTGTGGCCTATGGTAAGATCAGTCTTGGAGAATATCCCATGTACCGATGATAATGCATATTCAATAGTTTGAAGAATGTTATATAAATGTCTGTTATGTCCATTTGTCCTAAAGTCCCATTTAAGTCCAGTGTTTCTTTATTTATTTTCTGCTTCAATGGTCTGTATAGCTCTGTCAGTAAAGTATTGAAGTTCCTGGCAGTTCTAATGCTACTATTTATTTCTTTTCTTAGATCTAGTAAAATCTGATTTATGAATCTAGAAGCTCTTGTGTTAGTGTATATTAATATATTTAGAATTGTTATGTCTTCTTGTTGACTTGTTCCTTTTACCATTATATAACAAGCATCTTTTTCTTTTTTAGCATTTTGATTTAAAGTCAATTTTATCTGATATGAGAATGGCTACGCCAGCTTGCTTTTGGTTTCCATTTGCATGGATTTTTTTTTTTCAATCCCTTTACCTTGAGTCTGTGTATGTCCTTGTGAGTCAGATGTGTTTCTTGGAGACAACATATACTAGGGTTGTGTTTTTCATCCATTCAGCCGGTCTATGTCTTCTAAATGGGATATTAAGACCACTAATGTTCAGTATTAGTATTGATATATAGAATATTATTCTGTTTATCACATTGGATGGTATCTTCTTTTATTTTCCCTCTCATGCTAATGTTTTATAAGAGCTGTGAGCTTTATCTTTTGGGTGTTCTTACACTGGTGAGTATTATGTTGCTTCATGTATAATGCAGTTCTGAGTATTTCCTGTAGGGCTGATCTAATAGTAACAAATTCCCTTAGTGTTTGCATATCTGAAATGTCTTTATTTCTCTATTGTTTATGAAACTTAGTTTTGCAAGATACAATATTTTTGGCTGGCAATTTCATTTAAAAAGACTAAACTTTTAACTATTAATGGATAAGTACAGTAACCCCAATCTGTTGAAATCTGTACCACTCTGCAAGTGATAATAATCAAATCAACTTTGATAATGATTGGACAAAGTTGGTTAAGTCTGTGCACAGCCACTATCCCTGTCACTATAGCCTGTTGAGCATGTACTGGAGTATCTGGAGAAAAAAAAGAGTACTTGACAATGACAGAATGAGTTATCTTGTTCATCTAATTATTGAGGTCCCCTTTCACTATGAATGGCCTCTGATGAGCATTTACATGGGACACAAACATCTTCATACTCTGTTCATTCCAAGGAGTTCAAACACATCTCTCTCACCTTCTACACTGTGATCAATATTCCCATAGGTCCCCTTGAACTTCCTGAGTATAAAAACTATTATCAGCTTCTCTTGAGTGAATGCAGATCTATTTCTGAGGCCCTTTCTTCTCCCATGCAAAGTGGAAAACCATATGTACTGCTCAAATTTGGACAGACTGGTAGTGGGATTGTGGGGCAGCAGTCATCCCTGTCTTCCTATTTCCAGCATCCCAGAACCCATATTTTTTGTTGTCTGTCTGTCAACTCATCATAGAAAGAACTTAAGGCAAAGCAGTAGAAGCAGGCATCTAGGAATCTGAGCTGCTGACACTGCTTGGGAAGTTTGTTGAACTTTCTAGAAATACATCAGTCTGGCTTCATATATACCAGATTGGCAAATCACAGCCCATGAGCCACATCCAACCTGCCACCTTTTCTGTAGTTTGTATTCTTTGCAAGCTAAGGATGGCCTTTACATTTTTAAGTAACAGGAAAAAATCAAAATAAAAATATTTCATGAAACATAAAATTGCCTGATTCAAATTTCAGTGTCAATAAATAAAGTTTTATTGAAATACATCTACATTCATTCACTTACATATTATTATGGCTACTTTTGTGGTGCAACAACAGAGCTGAATAGTTGCAACAGAAACATATGGCCCACAAAGCTGAAAATATTTACTATCTGGTCCTTTATAGATAAAATTTGCTGACTTCTGATAAACGCTACTTCCATTTTATAATGAAATGCACCATACACATCCAATTTTATGGTTCAGTGGATCAGAACACACATTTGGCAATTTGGATATCCTGTGGTCAAGAATTCAATCTGTTCCAGGACTAGTAGCCAGTCAGGATCTTCTTTTCTAATGAATAGTTGCTGGCAGAATAGAGCACAGCCTCATTCCAAAACACCGGGTGTCTGTGTTGTGATTCTTTTATTGGGGCTTGCCAGATGCTCTGTATAGTACTTCTATCTGCCACTGTCAAAACAGACCATTGGTTTTACTTGGTCACAGTGTCCATGTGGCAAAACTGCCTGAATCACAGCCTGAACTGTCTCAGAGCTCTTTCTTATTTCAGGTCCTACTGAAAAAAACAAGTTATGGAGTTATGCAGTAAATGGGTTGGTAAAGCAGGTGTAATCAGCATATATGTTGTCTCAACAACAAAGGGAGGAACATAGAGCATTGTGAGTGGTATAAGGTGCAGCCACGTCTTTCCCATTTCAGAGTGGATGTCCCAATAGGCCTCAAACCAGTAGTCTCCTATTAACCTTGATGCTGTAGCTCCTTGGACTGTCACAGTTTCTCTCTCACCCTGGTAAGCATCCAGAGGGTGAGAAATGTTGATCCCTGTGAGAATATGTTTACCCTGATAAACTGATAAACATTCTGAACATTAAACTCCTTCTCACAGTGTACTTCCTGGAGAACCCAATGTGTGACCCCCTGGAGCAAGATAATAACGGCATATTATTGTCCCTACTACGTAAATGTAAGCTGTTCCTGGTTTCACTTAAGGAAGGAAATAGAAAATAAGGCATTCTCATACCAGGTACTAGGGGCTCTATTATTTTATTTCAGAAAAGATATCACATCTGGAACCACAGTTGTGCTAGATATCAACACATGTAATAGTCAAGGTTCTTCAAAGAATATAAATATATATTTATGTGTTTACACATATACATGTATACATGCATATAGCCAGTGTTTAATGCTAAATCCAGGTGCTCAGAACACTGTGAGTCCAAAATCTTGAGTCGATGAATTTCTTTCTCTTGGCACTTCTATATATGTTCCCCAAGCTTCTGCTAATTAGAAAGTTTTTGTGACATTTTCACTGTCTACTCTTTAGACAGGCATTTTATCTCTTCCTTCATGTTCTGTTGGCATCTAACTTTCCTTTAAGGGCTTAGAAGGAGTGAGAGAACACTGAAAGAATTGGCATCAATTTGTGAGTTTCAGGGAGATCTTGAGGATCAAAGTTCAGGGACTCAGCCATGATGCTAAAACCACACATGCCCATATTCTTTGTTTGGGAGTCTTGTTTCTTATCCAACAGTGAACTTATTACAATTGTGCCTTAGGGGCCAGGCGTGGTGGCTCACGCATATAATCCTAGCACTTTGGGAGGCTGAGGTGGGTAGATTGCTTGAGCTCATGAGTTTGAGACCAGACTGAGTGAGAGTGAGACCCCACCTCTAAAAATAGCCAGGCATTTTGGCGGGCACTGTGGCAGGTACCTGTAGTCCCAGCTATGTGGGAGGCTGAGGTGAGAGAATCTCTTGAGCCTAAGAGTTTGAGGTTGTGTGGTTGAGGTAAGAGAATCTCTTGAGCACAAAAGTTGGAGGTTGTGTGGTTGAGAATGCCATGGCACTCTACCAAGGATGACAAAGTGAGACTCTGTCTCAAAACAAAACAAAACAGCCCAAACAATTGGCTTTGGGCTTTGCTCTCAACTATATCTGCCATACAACTGTAAGAAAGAGAGATGTTTTAAAGATGCTAGGGTGGCTTTCTGGCTTTCCATACATATTCTTAGTTGAATTTTCAAAGCTTTTAACTTACATTTTTCTTTATGTATGTATGCTCCCTAGGGCCACAAGAAGCCAAGTGACTGCACTCTGATTAATCGCTATCATTGCCATAGCAACTACACACCACACCACTTGCTCTCCATCCTCTGCTACCACCTGTGATCATCTGAAGATCATAATGGCATCACATGTTATTGATCATATACATTCCATTTCTCCCTGGAAAAGTGTTTATTCCTGTACGCCTCAAATACATAAAAAGACCAATCCCAGAATCCTGTTTTGAGGATCTGTTTTCTTAGGTCAGTTATGGAACCAATTACAGTATCAGTCTAAGCCCAGGCAGGAAACAGATGGCATACGAAATCCAGAATAATTGTATGAGAATTTAATAAAGGAACTATTCACAAAGGTGTGGCTAAGATGAGAGAATACTTCAAGAGACAGGATTGATACAACCTCTGGGCCCAAAGAAGAGAGAAGGGAGTAGTTCCTGGAACCCATGAAGAGTCATACAGAGTGGCAGCCTCAAGAGGAGTAGTGACCTGCAGTTAACTCACAGCCAGCCCAACAGGACCCTGCTGCAAGGACGCTGGAAAGGTAAATCCTTCCTCCCCTCCTTTGATTTCCCATTGGAACTTCCCACTGGCCCAGCCCAACCACTGTCAACAAGGGGGGAAAGCCTACTGGTATAATAAATTCAGCCCCCAGTAGTCAACTCAGCCTCCTAAGAGCTGGATAAAGAAAGATTCCACATACATTCAGAGAGACAAATGGAAGACACCTAGTGCAGAGATTAAATGTTAGGCTGCTGACTGAATGGTAGAATGTCAGCCTATGGTAACATTCTGTGTAAAACTGAAAAACTCCAGGAACAAGATCTATAAATAATGACTCTGGAAATCGCCCAGTGAAAAGCCAGCTTGTTGCCCAACTACCCTACTGCAAACCCAAACACAGAAAAGCCTTGTCCAGTCCAGAGAATGTCAAATCACTTTTTAGTGCCTGGGTCTTAAACATAGAAGTGTAGTAATGAAAGCTTACCATGTGAATGATGGATCAAACAATTACACAGAATAAAAAAGAACATAGAGTATTTAGAGATAAGTCATTAAAAAATATTGTCACTACCCTTAAAGGATTAAAAGTAAAAATTTTATTCATGAAATAATAAATAGCTATAGGAAGTAACAACAACTTAACAAATAATCCAACATTAATATTCATTGGAAGTGTTTTAAGGTAATATCAAGGAACTATCCAAGAAAGTAGAACAAAAAAGATAAATATATGAGCAAAAGATAAGAACATTTAAAAGGAAATTCAGAGAGTACAATATGTCACTGATAGTTCTTGAAGAAAAAAAAATACTAGAGGAAATTATCAATGAAATAAAATGAGGTAATTTCCTGAGACTGAAGATCTTGACTCTCCAGACTGAAGGGGACTTCATTTTCAGCACAGTGGTTGTGGGGAGAAAATCATTATGAAGAAACATCACCTCAAAATTTCTGAACATTGGTAATAATGAATAGAGCCTTTCATAAAGTTAAAATCAAAGTTTCTGAAATTAGAACAATATTGGATTTTTTGATGACAACATTCGAAGCCAGAAGACATTAGAGAAATGCCTTCAAAATTAATTGTGAAGGTCTAACAGACTTTGTTAGACGTGAAAAGAATCCAATTTGTTTCAGATGCATCCTTCCTTGAGAAGGGATGGACAGATATGTATACTTAAAAATGGTGGGGGGGGGGGGACTTGCTACCTGTAGCTCAAGCAACTAAGGCACCAGCCACATACACCAGAGCTAGCAGGTTTGAATCTAGCCCGACCTGCCAAACAACAATGACAACTACAACCAAAAAATAGCCAGGCGTTGTGGAGGGCGTCTGTAGTCCCAGCTACTTGGCAGGCTGAGGCAAGAGAATCGCTTAAGCCCAAGAGTTGGAGATTGCTGTGAGCTGTGATGCCAGGGCTACAGCTTGAGGCTCTGTCTCAAAATAAATAAAAAATAAAAAATAAAATGGTGGTGGTGGGGGAATACACCAAGAGATAAAACGTGGAATTTAGAAAACAGGGGAATCCAACATTGGAAAGCAATAAAGGGAAGCCCCAGAAAATTAATTATATGACAGAAACAGAGTGACGGGTCTAGTTTGGAGCTGGAGAACAAAGTTCTCTAGGATGGAGGGCTCTTGGAAAGTTAAGCAAGACTTATAGATCATCTGCTGCCATTGGATAAATGGCAAATTACACTGAAAGCTATTTTATAAGTATGCTGAATTGGGGAAGAATAGTTAGATGTACCTTAAAAATTAAGCAAAAGAAAAATGAGTCAATTAATTCATGAAAAAAACAAAAAAGTTGTTCATGTAAGGAAATGTAATCATCATACTCCACTTAACTCAGCTGTGAACAGTATTTTAACATAGTTAAAATAACGTAAGAACAGAATACTGATTTCAGAATATTGGGAGAATATGAGAGAAGGGATGAGGGCATAAGATGATTCAATCCTTGACTAAAATAAGTCTATTGGCAATACATAAAATTAATCAAACAAGACATAATGGTACAAGTATAATATTGATAGCTTCCTAAGACGCTGCCTTCTGTTAACCCAAACCAGATTCATTTTCTCCTTCCCTCCTTCCTTCTTTCCGTCCTTCCTTCCTTCCTTCCTCTCCTTCTTTCCCTTTCTTCCTTCCTCCTTCCCTCCATCCCTCCCTCCCTCCTTTCCTTTTTTCCCTTTTCCTGACAGCGTTGGAAAGAGTGCTATGGCTAGAGTACAGTGGCATCATCATAGGTCTGCAACTTCAACATCCTGTCTCAGCCTCCTGAATAGCTGGCATGCACCACCACACCCAGCTGATTTTTTTTTTTTCAGATTTGATTTCTTATATTGTTCTAGTGCCGTGTTCTAGTACTGCAGTCCTAAGCAATGCTCTTATGTCAGAGTAGATAGCATGGAAATAGCAGTATGTTGTTGAAAATACAACAGTTGATTCTCCAGAAGGAAAAAAGCCCTAACTGTAGCATTTTCCCATTTTCGTAATATTCTCATCATAACTGATTTCAAGCTGCCAATATATTGCCACTACACACAGGGTTAGGAAGAGACGCACACAATAGAATCTCACGAGCTACCATGTGCCAGCTCAGCACACCACCACATGGGAGGTAGAGTCCACCCTTCCTCACCTGACACCTGCCCCTCTTTCTGCTCCAATATTGGCATTAAAAGCATTCCAGTCTAATATCCTCAACTTTCTCCTAAAATCCTACTCTACACAAAACCTCAGCTTATAATCAGATGGCTATTATGGGGGGGGGGTGTTTCGGTAATTTTCATATATACATTTATTTTCCTGTTTGCTCTTTTGGTAAAGTCTTTGTGTAAGTTTAAGCCTCATCCATATGCAGAATATGGAGCATTTTAATGCATTCTAAAAAATATGCTTATTCAAATAAAAAGATCGTCACAACGGTTTGTCAAATAAAATACAGCCAGATAGCCAGGCACAGTGGCTCACGCCTATAATCCTATAATCCTAGCACTCTGGGAGGCCAAGGCAGGTGGGCTGCCTGAGCTCATGGGTTCAAAACCAGCCTGAGGAAGAGTGAGATCCCATCTCTAAAATTAGCTGGGCATTGTGGCATGCACCTATAGTGACAGCTACTTGGGAGGCTGAGGTGAGAAAATCACTTGAGTCCAAGAGTTAGAGTGATCTATGTGATCTATGATACCATGCACTCTCCTGGGGGCAACAAGGTGAGATTTTGTCTCAAAAAAAAAAAAAGTAAAATAAAATAAAGCAAGATAAAAGACAGCATTTCCAGAATAGTATCACTTTTGTAAAATCTACAAACACAGAGCATCAAGATTCGGTACCCCAGACTTGGATAATGACATCTCTTTATGATAGACACTCTCAGCATCATTATTATTAATAATTATTTCAGCAGCAATGGAGAGCCCCGCTTTAAATATAGCAGGAGGAAAGGATATTGTTGAGGAAGAGCCTGAGCAAAAGGAGAACATGATGTCACATTGCCATTATCAGAACAGAATGACTTACAGGTACAATCTAAAACTTTTATGGTAGAAAATTAGACGTAAGAGTATAATGAATTCCCACATACCCATGACACAACCTCAACAATTATCAATGCAGTCAATCAATCTTATTTCATTCATACCCACAACTTCTACCTCCTTCCAGCCCCGAATTATACAAAAGCAAGTCATAGACATAGTTTCATTTCATTTGTATTATGTATCTCTTAAGAGCTAAAGATTCTCTTAAAACATAACCACGATACATTAGCACACCTAAAAATTAACAGCAATTATTTAATATCAAAACTAACAATTCAGCGCTAGCGTCCCTTCAATTATCTCACAGTTTCAAAAGTTAAATTAAATCAGGACCAAAATTAAGTTCATATGTAGCCATTGTGTGGTTTATCTGTCTCATTTAATTTTTAAGTTTCCCTCTCCAACTCTTTTTTCTCCCCCATTTTAAAAATTTCCTTGAAATCTTCTTTCCATTTCTCTCTCTCTCTTTTATTTTATTTATTTTTTATTTATTTATTGCAGTTTTTGGCTGGGGCTGGATTTGAATCCACCACCTCCAGTATATGGGGCTGGCACCCTGCTCCTCTGAGCCACAGGCACCGCCCTTCTTTCCATTTCTTATTAAAGAAACCAGGTCCTGCTGTCCAGATCGACTCATTGCATCATGGTTGTGTCATTAAACATGTTCTTTCTTCTGTATTTCCTGTAAATTGGGAGTTAGATCTAAAGTCTTGATCAGATTCAGGCTCACTTATTTTGCCTCAACTATTTCATAGATATATTGGTTACATCCATCAGGAAGCACAGAATGACTGACTGTCTCTTTTTTGTGACATTAGTAGGCGTTTATGATCGTGACCCAGATCCTTTAATTCAGTAGAGGTTACTAACAGTGGTATTGTGAGTCCTTACTCCTTAACCAATTGGGAGTACTTCTAGTAAAGGATATTTTACCTCATCAACTATCAAGTTACTCTAAGGTACAATTTGTATTAAAAAATAAGCAGAAAAAAAATTTTTTTCTCTTTACTTGCTAATTTTAAAAATACTGAATTGTTTCTTGAGTACCTTCTAGTGGTGACCAATGAGTTTACTCATGAATTCATTTAATAAATTTCAATCTAATTAAAATACTGAAGCTTCAGCTGTCCAGTGAGAATCTACCAGGTTGGCTCCTGAGTCCTCTGGACACATCTCCGTCTTGAGTTGCTTTTTACTTCCAGATCTAACAAGATGTTCCGGGCTCATATTGCAGATACCCTGTCCCAAATTTGTAACCAGCCACTTGTTTGGGAGATATGGTTCCTTCTCAAAGGAAATGATGCTTTGAGACACCTAAGGTGTCTGAGTGGTAAGGATGCTGATGGCTATGGCATTATCACTATTTCTTAGTCTTTTCAGAGGAAAGAGAAAATATTTTTAAGGAGTTATGGATATCCCCTATAAAAATCAAGACAACAAGGTTTTTATTTACCCTCTTATGGATTATTTCTGTATTTCCTTTCTCCCATGCCAAAAATGAAAGTAATTAAAATGAGCCAGCATACTCATTTATCTCATGGTATGCATCAACAGAACAGGAATAGCAATATCAACACCTCATGGGCACATTTTTTTTTTTTTTTTGAGACAGAGCCTCAAGCTATCCCCCTGGGTAGAGTGCCATGGCATCACAGCTCATAGCAACCTCCAACTCCTGGGCTCAAGCGAGTCTCCTGCCTCCGCCTCCCAAGTAGCTGGGACCACA
>CAUYQV010031083.1:0-11804 GCA_963574575.1 Galagoides demidoff | reverse complement strand
CAGCAACCTCCGACTCCTGGGCTCAAGCGAGTCTCCCGCCTCAGCCTCCCAAGTAGCTGGGACCACAGGCGCCCGCCACAATGCCTGGCCATTTTTTGGTTGCAGCCATCGTTGTTGTTTGGCGGGCCCAGGCTGGGGATTCGAACCCGCCACCTTAGGTGTATGTGGCTGGCGCCTTAGCTGATTGAGCCACAGGCACTGAGCCTACCCTTAGGTTTTTTTATTTAATCTTTTTCCCCCAGATTAATATAAGGGTACATAGAATTAGGTTACATTGTTGGTGTTTGTTAGGTAAAGTCTAAGTTATAGTTGAGTCCTTCACCCAGCAGGTGTGCTGTATATCCCTGCATTGTACCCATTGGGTGGGAGCTTACTAAATCCCCTCCCCTCTTCTTAAATTTAATTGTTTTTCTCTAGTGTGGGCCTGCAATTGTTCATCTACTCGTTTTAAGTTAGTATTGAGTACCTAGGATGCTTGCTTTTCCTTTTTTTTTTTTTTTCCTTTTTTTTTTGAGACAGAATCTTACTTTGTTGCCCTCATGGCACTCATAGCAACCTCAAACTCTTGGGCTCAAGTGGTTCTCTTGCCTCAGCCTCCCAAGTAGCTGGGACTATAGGTGCCCACCATAATGCCTGGCTGTTTTAGAGACAGGGTCTTGCTCTTGCTAAGGTTTGTCTCAAACTTATGAGCTCAGGCAGTCTACCCACCTTGGCTGCCTAGGATTCCAGGCATGAGCCAGTGTGCCTGACCATGCTTTACTAAGGAGAACAGTCTCCAGATCCATCCAGGTAATACAAAAGCTATAAAGTCTCCTTTATTAATCACTGAGCAGTAGTATTCCATGGTATACGTATACGATAGTTTATCAATCCATTCATGGGTCGATAGGAACTTGGGTTGTTTCCACAGCTTCGTGATTGAGCTGTGATGAACTTTCTGGTGCAGATGTTTTTATTTTTTATTTTATATTTTTTTGAGACTCAATTTGTTGCCCTCAGTAGAGTACTGTGGTGTGATAGGTCGTAGCAGCCTCAAACTCTTCGGCTCAAGTGATTCTCTTGCCTCAGTCCCCCTGGTAGCTGGGATTACAGGCACCCACCACAACGGCAGGCTATTTTTAGAGAGGAGGTCTTACTCTTGCTGGGGCTGTTCTCAAACCTGTGAGCTCAGGTACTCTACCCACCTTGGCCTCCCAGAGTGCTAGAATTACAAGTGTGAACCACTGAGCCTGGCCCAGATGTTTTTATGATAAAATGATATTTTTTCATTTTGGATAGATAGCTAGTAAAGGGATTGTGGGATCAAATGGAAGATCTACTTTTGGCTTTTTGAGGATTCTCCATATTTCTATCTAAAACAGGCTGTGTTAGGTTGCATTCCCACCAACAGCGTTGAAGTGTTCCCTTCACTGTGCACCCACGCCAGCATCTGCAGCTTTGGGACTTTGTGGTGAGTTGTTCTCCCTGGGGTTAGGTGATAGTTCAAGATGGTTTTGATTTGCATTTCTCTGATAATTGGGGATGATGAGCATTTTTTTCTGTGTTTTTTGGCCTATCGGCTGTCTGCTTGAGAAAAGGTTCTATTCGTGTTTCTTGCCCAGTGATTAATGGAGTTGTTTGCTCTTTTGTTGATTTGCTTGAGTTCTTTATACATTTTTGTTATTAAGCCTTTGTCAGATTCATAACATGGATTCATTCCTTCTCTCGTTCATCTCATTCTCTCATTCTGAAGGTTGTCTGTTTGCTTTGTTTGTTGTGTCCTTACTTGTGCAGAAGCTTTTAAGCTTGATCAGGTCTCGTTTATTTATTTTTGTTGTTGCTGCAGTTGCCAATAGGGTCTTCATAAAATCTCTCCCCAGGTTGATATCATTCAGAGTTTTTCCCACAGTTTCATGTAGGGTTTTTATCTTTTTGTGTCTTAGGTTTAAATTTCTTATCCTGCGTAAGTTAGTTTTTGTAAATGGTGAGAGGTGCAGGTCATGGCTAGCTAGTTCTCCCAGCACCATTTATTAAGTAGGGATTCTTTTTTCCAGTGTATGCTTTTGTTTATCGAAGATCAGATGGGGATATGAGGTTGGTTTTATCTCTCGATTCTCTGTTCTGTTCCACACATCTATATCTCTTTTTATGCCCATAGCATGCTGTTTTGATCACTATAGACTTGTAATATAACCTGAAGTCTGATAACATGATGCCTCCAGGTTTGTTTTTATTTCTTAGAATTGTGTTGGCTATTTGAGGTTTTTTGGTTCCATATGAAATAACTCCTTTTTCAAGTTCTTCAAAGTATGACATTGGCTTTTTAATGGGGATTGCATTAAATCTATATATTGCTTTGGGTAGTATAGACTTTTTAACAGTGTTGATTCTTTCCAGCCCTGAGCATGGTATGGTCTTTCATTTGTTAACTTCTGCTACCCTTAGATTTTTTTAAAGTGTTCCCTTTAACCTGTAGGAACTCAGGCCTTTTTGCTAGTTTTCTTCTTTTTTTTTTTTGAGCCGGAGCCTCAAGCTATCCCTCTGGGTAGAGTGCTATGGCATCACAGCTCATAGCAACCTCCAACTCCTGGGCTCAAGCGAGTCTCCTGTCTCCGCCTCCCAAGTAGCTGGGACCACAGACGCCCGCCACAATGCCTGGCCATTTTTTTTTTGGTTGCAGCCATTGTTGTTTGGCGGGCCTGGGCTGGGGATTCGAACCTGCCACCTTAGGTGTACGTGGCTGGCGCCTTAGCCGATTGAGCCACAGGCGCCGAGCCTGTTAGTTTTCTTAGTAGTGAAAGTGAACTGTAAGATGCTTCTCTCTTTTTCTGGTTCGGTTTAATGTCTGTGTTGAAATTTACTCAAAACTTCTGTTTTATACATACTTGCTCATATCTAGTACATTGGTGTATACATATGTTTTAGTCAGTGGGTAGATATTCTGTGAGACAGTATGAACGAAGGCTTTGGAGTCACAGTGCCTTGATTTGACTCTCATCGCTACCATCTACTCCTTGTGCGTGAGCTTGAGAAGGCTGTTAATGTCTTTGTACTGTAACTTTTCTGTAGAATGGGAATAATAATAGTATGTACTTTTTTTTGTTAAACATAGTTAACTAAGCTTTTACATGTGAAACTTATACTATCAGAGGGTCTTGCCCTTAGTGTGCAACCAATATGTGGTAATTTTGGTATTGTTGTTAATATTTATGACATGTAGCTTTATAATTTGGTTCTTTTTATATGTTGAATATCTTAAGAATTTGGAAGCACGTATGGTTATAGAAAGTAATGGATATCTTAGAAATTGAGCATGTTGAGTTTTCCCCCAAAATAATATTGTACAACAGATGACTAAGAATCTAACTACAGTAGTAGATCCTTCAGAGCTGACCAACTCCCCTCAGGAATTGCAGTTTTTCATAGAGTGGCCATGCCCCACGTGTACAGATCAGTTGGGGAATCCTAGCTCCTTAGGTTGAACACCTCAGTGTGTGGATCAGTTTGTTAGTCCTTTGGGTGGTCCATTTAAAGAAGTTCTACTGTACAGACATTATGGATAAGGGTTTTATTATGATAGCATTTAAAATGATTCTTTTTGTTATTTACTGGTAAAATAAAAGTTAATTTAGACTAAAAAGCTTTAGTCATTATTAAAGATTGGGTTCTTACTAACCTGAAGAAATCATGTATAGTCATAAGTAAGCTATTTAGCCTTGCTAAATCATGTGTGTAGCCATAAATAAGCTATTTTAATTTTTAAATGTTTTTGTTTTACATTTTAAATACAGACCGTAGTGCATGGATTCATATTTGTAAAGAGTATAAATGTGATTAATAGATTTATGATGAATACTGTTTAGAAAAAGGCAGTATTAAAGATAATTTTATTGTTCTGTGTGTGTGTGAGAGGGTTATAGCAGGGAGCAAAAAGACTCGTGGCCACTGTTCTTTTGGAGATTGTGGTAAAATAGGGAAGAAAACCGGAATCATTACACTCAAATGCATCATCACAAACTGATTTATGAATTAAAAATGAACTATACAACCCATAAAACATACGAGGAGAGTCTAGGAAAACAAAGGAAATTACACTGGAGAGAAGATCTGAGGCACATGGAAGGAAGAGCTGTCTGGGCACAAGAAGGTGGGGAATTGCAAAGAGTATACCACATGGGAGAATCCTGGTAGGAGAGAGAGACAGGTAAAGCTCCTGAAATAGGCTGGCGCCTGAAACGTGGAGCATGACTGCAGGAGTAGGGCTGAGAATGTGCCAGGTAAAGTTAGAAAAAGGTGGAAGCCACCATACGTGCTTTCCTGGTATTGTAGACTCCGTGTTAAGGATTTCAATCTCTACCCAGAGGGTAAGGAAAGGTTCTGAAGTGTTTTAAGTAGGGGTGACTTAACTGGATTGATGTTTGGGAACAGTGTATTCTAATTATAATATGCGGTCGTTTGATGAGATAGAGGGTATGAGTGGATGTGGGAAAGATTCAAGGTAGAAGTTTTTGCTTAAGTGATTTGAGCTTGGACTGTTAGAGAAATGGGTAGATGGATTTAAGGGTAGGGAGGAAAACAATCACTTGGATATTGATGATGGGAGGGAGGAACAGGGGTAGATACATGGTTTTGACATTGACCAAGGTAGGGAACATTTTTAAGGGGAGGGAGTATTGGCGTGAGGATGCGGGAGTTTTTTGTGTATGTCCAGTTTAAGTGCCTTGTGGGACTCTATAAAGAAAGGTGTCTTAAGAACGTTTGAGATGAAAGTATAAGCTATACACAGAAAATTGGGCATCATTGCAATAACAATTTGTAAGGAAAGTGAGAAGAAATAATGGTCTGGAACTGTGTTCTGGAACCAGGACCTTAAGAAACTTCACTGTTTAATGCCAGGTAGAAAAGGGGACGCCTCAAAGTAAATGAGGAGGAATGGTTAGAGAGGTAGAAGGAAAGCCCAGCAGTGTCCCAGGAGTTAGGGGAAGGCGGGGTTTACAAAGGAGAAACTGTTCAATAACAGCTTAAAAATTACTGAAGCATTAAGGTGTAGAGTTAAAAATGCTTTTGGATTTATGAACAGTTAAGGTGAATTTTTGCTAAGAGGTTCTCTTTGTGAAGTTAGGAATACGGAAGCTAGTCTGGAGCAGGCAGAGGAGCTGGGATACGAAATGAGTGACTCTGGATCATTCTTTAAAGCAGGTTTCTGGAGAGGAACAGCAAGCGAAAGTGGTAGCTGGAGGATTTGAATGGGGAGGTGTTGCATATAGGATTTAGGCAGGATTTTTGTTTTTTTCGTAAGGTGGAAGCAAAGTGATGGTGTTTGAACTGTAGGTATAGAGGAGAGCGCTAGTAGAGAGGGAGTTAGGAATATATGGGAATGTGGATATCTGTGAATTTAGAGAAGTTAGGATTCAAAGCCTAAGTAAAGAGATAAGATCTTAAATATTAAAATGACATTTTAATAGAGCCAGGTGTCTATGAAATTTTGATAGAGGAGAAACCCTTAGCTTTTTAAAAAATTCCCCTAGGGTAGGTCATGGGCTGAGAAAATGAGGACTGGGAAAGAAGACTCAGGCTTGGCGCCTGTGGCTCAATCGGCTAAGGCACCAGCCGCGTACACCTAAGGTGGCCGCTTCGAATCCCCAGCCCGGGACCGCCAAACAACAATGATGGCTGCAACCAAAAAATGGCCAGGCGTTGTGGCGGGCACCTGTGGTCCTAGCTCCTTGGGCGGCAGAGGCAGGAGACTCGCTTGAGCCCAGGAGTTGGAGGTTCCTGTGAGCTGTGATGCCACAGTACTCTACACAGGGGGATAGCTTGAGGCTCCGTCTCAAAAAAAAAAGAAAAAGGGAAAGAAGACTCAGAAGAATTTATCCCTGGGGAGGGAGGATGGTAAGAGCATGTTTGTCAGCCCCATTTCCCCTGCTCTTTCCAGAGACCTTTCATGGTGGCACCTCAGCACCATGTGGAGGAAGTGAGTAGAGAGGCAAGTGGCAGTGCCCTGATGGCTCTGAAATTATACTTTAGAACACCTGTATTTTCATCTGTTTTGTCTAAATTTGGTTTGAGATGTGTTCTGTGGCTTTAAAAAATGTTTGAAATCATTAGAACAAAGAATTATACCACATAAAGTAAGCATTTTTTTTTTTTTTACATCTAATTTTGTGTGGTGGGACAGGCACTTGAGTTTTTTGGGAGTGGGGAAGTCAGTAGTTCCTTAATACCCTTAAGTGTTCTTTGATCCAACTAATACTTTATTAAGCACTTGAAGTAGTAGTGTATTAGCTGTTGTGGTAGACAGGTCTAGACAGGTCTAAACAAGGCCTTATCCCATGTTTTCTTACATAGCACACAGACAGTTAAACCAGCAATTTCAGTATAGTGCAGGGGACTTACGAACCACCAAAATAGACCCCAACTAGAGGTAGGACTTACTATACACATCTGTGTGTTTCTTTGGGGAAGAGAGTCATAGCTATTGTTGGGGTCTCACTGAGGTCTAGGTATCAGAATATATTAAGAATAATTAATATGAATGGTTAATATGTTATTTAGTACTACAGAATGCTAAGGGTATAAAGGGACATTTGAGGAGAGGATCATGTACCGTGGGAACAGAAAGAATGTCCAAAAAGAAGGAACAGGGTGGTGTTAATAGGTCATGGAAAGCAGTGAGGCATAGACTGAAACATGCAGGAGAATGAGGGCTGGAGTGGGGGGCATAAGAGAAGATCGCCAGCAAGGGGTCAAGGTGAAGTCTCAAAAGCCAGAGAAAGCATGAGTTTTAAGAACTGAAACTATCTCTTCTAACTTTTAAATGGAAGTTGATTTTAAAAACTTAAAATATTCTAAAACATCAAAGAAATCTTTAGTCAGACAAAGTGCATTCATAATATTTTTTTAAAAGATAGAATTCTGAAGTAAGGCTTTTGAGTTTTCGCTATTTGAAAATGTATTTATCCCGAGAACGCTAAAACAGAATCATCCCAAAACTGAGGTTAATAAATACTGAATTTCATCTTGTTAAAGTAAAAATTTTAAAAGGAATTTTGATCAGTTAAGTCACATAAGAATAATCATAGAAGTTCAGAACTGGAAGGGATGTTATAAATACTCTAGACTTTTTCTTTTAATTTTTTTTTTTCTGCAGTTTTTGGCCTGGGCTGGGTTTGAACGTTTGAACCTGCCACCTCCGGCATATGAGGTCGGCGCCCTATTTCTTTGAGCCACAGGCGCCACCCTCTTTTAATTTTTTTTTTAATATCACAACTGTAATTATTGGGATGGTTTCCCATTTCGTTTAAGCAGGGTACTTTTAATGCTGCTTTCTTTTGAAGGAACATCCTTCTGTATGTCTTGCTTTTCCTCCTGTAGGCTGGCAGAGGACCCAACACACAAAATTACTGTTTGTGCATGACTAACTATCGTGGAGATTTATTTTATTTTATTTTTTTATTAAATTATAGCTGTGTACATTAATGCAATCACAGGGTACAGTGTGGTGTTTTCATATATAATTTGAAATACTCTCATCAAACTGGTTAAAGTAGCCTTCATGTCATTTTTTTAGTTATTAAGACATTCATACTCTGCTTTTAGAAAGATTCAAGATTTTTTTTAAATTTCATATTAATATGAGGGCACAGACAATTAGGGTATGTTGTTTGTTAGGTCAAGTCCAAGTTGTATTTGAGCTCTTAACCCAGGAGATGTGCCATATACCCTTACATTATGTCCATTAGGTGAGAGCTCACCAATCCTCCCCCCTTTAAGGAGAATGTTCTCCAGCTCCATCCTGGTTAATACAAAAGGTATAAAGTCTCCATCTTTTTTATGGCTCGACAGTATTCCATGGTATACATACACCACCATTTATTAATCCATTCATGTGTTGATGGGCACTTGGGTTGATTTTCTGTCTCCGTGGTTGTGGATTGAGCTGTGATAAACATTCTAGTGCAGATGTCCTTATGGTAAAATATTTTTTCTTCTGGGTAGATGCCTAGTAATGAGATTGCAGGATCAAATGGAAGGTCTGCTTTTAGTTCTTTGAGTATTTTCCATATTTCTTTCAAAGAGGCTATAGTAGTTTGCATTCCCACCAATAGTGTCAAAATGTTCCAGATCCATCAGGGTGACAGTGGTGAAACTTTACAAGCCAAAAGAGACTGGTCTGGTGACTTCATAGCATCCCTGGGCATTTCACACCCGTGAAGTAGGAATCCGGGGCTCTACACCAGCTGCTGCTTTTTGTTTCCTCTTTTTTTCTGGAGAGGGAAGAATGAGACCCTTTGGGAGAGACATATTCTCCTATGGAGGCAGTGACCCCCAGGAAGGTCTCACTTTATTTATTTATTTATTTAAGACAGAGCCTCAAGCTGTTGCCCTGGGTAGAGTGCCGTGGCATCACAGTTCACAGCAACCTCTAACTCCTGGGCTTAAGCAATTCCCTTACCTCAGCCTCCCAAGTAACTGGGACTACAGGTGCCTGCCACAACGCCCAGCTATTTTCTTTTTGTTTATAGTTGTCCTTGTTTGGCAGGCCCAGGCGGGATTCCAATCTGCCAGCTGTGGTGTATGTGGCTGGTGCCTTAGCCGCTTGAGCTACAGGCTCCAAGCCTTACATTTTATTTTTAGATAAATTATTTTGGGGAAAATTAGAGAAATGTATAAGTACAATTTAAAAAAACTCATTTTAATTACTTTTTCTGTTTTATTTAGCTAATTATACAAGTGTTACCTAAAATATATTGTGTTTATAATAGGTATTATAAGGAAAAAAGGGATTCTGTAGCTAAATAAGTTTGGAAAACTGAATTAAACAAAATTAACTAGACTTATCTCAGGATTTTTCAAAGACTTTCATGTCAGTAAGGCTTGTTACATCTCCAAAGGAGGGATGTCTTGTATATAATTCATTTTTACATGCACCCTATTAGAACTGCTTTTTCCATAAATATGAATTTTGCCAAGACCTATTGACCACTTCCTATGTGCCAGACTCTACTGTTGTAACTTAACAAAGTGTGACAGTATGGCTCCATACTCTCTTCACAACAGGTGTGTATGGATACAAAATAACTAAGGTAGAAGTCTTCCTGTTGAGAGAAAAAGGATGAGTATTGGATAAGTTTTAAAAAATATTTTTCATGGTCTTCTGCATTTAGGGTATTACAGGTACTACAAGATGGAGATAAATTATTTAATTTTTTAGCTCTCCATGCCCCTAATCAGTCTTTTCAAAAATAATTTGTGTTAAAATTGCTATTCCTTAGTAAACTTGAGTAGCAATTTTCAAACTTCGCAGTCTCAGTCTTAGGTTGAAAAATGGTTGAAGTTTCTTTCGTGATGTGGGTTGTAATCTGTTGGTATTTACCATATTAGAAACAACATTTAGGAAATATTAAATAATATAATAACTAATTTCATGTTAATTCAAATAACATTTTTCAAACAAAACATATTTGTGAGAGGAGTTGCATTGTTTTACGTTTTTGTGAATCTCTAATGTCTGGCTTAGTAAAAGACCGACATAAAAAGTCTGTTGTGGACTCAGCGCCCAGTGCACATGCACCAAGGCTGGCGGGTTTGAACCCGGCCGGGGCCAGCTAAAAAACAGTGACAACTGCAACAACAAAACGTTGCCAAGCATTGTGGTGGACACCTGTAGCCCCAGCTACTTGGGAGACTGAGGCAAGAGAATCACTTAAGCCCAAGAGTTTGAGGTCTCTGTGAGCTGTGATGCCATGGCACTGTACAAAGGGCAAAAGTGAGACTCCTGTCTCAAAAAAAAAAAAGTCTGTTGTGACGTCATATGTCATGTGACCTCGGGAAACCTCTACCATAAACTCAAGAGAAAATGAGACTGAAAAACTGAGTATCAGCTTGGTTATTATTTATAGTTTTTGCTTGTGGAACCTCCAGAGGTTCACAGAACATACCTTGAGAACAGCGAAACTAGAATGTTTAGGACAGTAGGACAGTTTTTGTAACTTCATAGCTAAATACAAAGTGATAAAGTAGTTTATTTTTCTAATTTAATTTTATTTAGATTACTGTGTGAATATTTATTTACTAAAAGACTAGGTAATAAAAATATTAGCATTTCATCTTACAGATTCAAATGCTGGTGGAAATTATTCAGTATTTTGAAGTTATTCCAAAGTGCTCAAAGTTGTTCTAGTGTGTAGATTTATTTTATAGGTGAGACCTTGTGTAAGGCAGCAGTTAGGATTGCTTGGCATTTCTCTCTGTAAGGTTTTTGGTAAATAAATGGTAAAATTCAGCACAGATGTTATATAGTGTTCTTAAATTTTATAATAACAAACTATCAATTCTCTTTAATTCTTAAGTATTCTGGAGATTTTCTTTTATATCAAAGGCTTACAACATTTATAGTTTGAGTTTTTTTGGTCGTTGCTTAATTCTTTGAAGGTTTTGAAAATTAAAATGATAAACTTGAAATTTGCCATTTTAGGTTATAATGGCATATATTTTTCATTGTTCAGTATTTGTGTTGACCAACATTTGTTAATTGACAGCCTGTTACTTGAGGTTATGTTAAGTTTTAGCATTATTTTCTTCAGTGAATTAAATTGGTTAGAATAGCTATATTATTCTTCGAGTCAAGTTGTTTCACAAAATAAATGTAAACTTTTCCCACATATAAAATGAAACGTTGAATAGCCAGAACATATAACATTTTAAAAAGTATATTGTAACATGCAGAATTATACCACTTTATTTAGCAAATGTTTTTATATTTGTCTTTCATGTAATAGGTGAAGTATTACAGACATTTAGCACCTGATCACTTGCTGCAAATATGTCATCGTCTAGGACCTCTTCTTGAACAAGAAATTCCTCAAAGTGTTCCTGGAGTACAAACTTTATTAGGAGCTGGAAGACAGTCCTTGCTACGTACAAATAAAAGTATGAAATTTTTCTGATAGGGTTTAGACCTTGCCTTTCTCACTTTGTTTTTGTGATCTGTCTTTGTATGCATAAACATGTGTCTGTTTAACAGGCTGCAAGCATGTCGTGTGGAAAGGGTCTGCTCTGGCTGCACTGCATTGCGGAAGACCACCTGAGTCTCCAATTAACTATGGCAGCCCACCCAGCATTGGTGAGTTGTTCAGTTTCACTGCATAGTTGATATGCTCTTGGTAAAGAACCTTTGAAAATAAAAGGTTTTTTAGTTATTATGATATGAGAGAACTTCATATTATATACACCAGCATTTAAAAGTGAAAAAGTATCAGATTTTTTACTTGTTAATAGTTTTAATAGCCAAGAATTCATAATGTATAATTATGGATTGTATGGATTGTGCTTTATGTAGGCCGATTAGCTTATTTTTGCAAAAATTTTCTTACTAAAGTGTATATTATTAGGTTGAATTAGTAGGAATCAGTATCATAATTCAAGTTAGTTATAATAGAAAATAAAAAGTTATATTTTAAGAAGCACAGTGCCTTTTTTTTTTTTTTTTTTGAGACGGAGCCTCAAGCTATCCCCCTGGGTAGAGTGCCATGGCATCACAACTCATAGCAACCTTCAACTCCTGGGCTCAAGCGAGTCTCCTGCCTCCGCCTCCCAAGTAGCTGGGACCACAGGCGCCCGCCACAATGCCCAGCCACATTTTTGTTTTTTGAGGTTTTTTTCAGACAAGAGTCTCACTTTTACCTGGATGTTGTGGTGGGTACCTGAAGTCCCAGCCATTTGGGAGGCTGAGGCAAGAGAATCCCTTAAGCTCAAGAGTTCTAAGTTGCTGGGAGCTATGACACCACACTGCTCTAACCAGGGCCACAGCTTGACACTCTGTC